>CM038220.1:43965798-44269642 GCA_021442155.1 Cymbidium sinense | reverse complement strand
GTTGTAGTTTAGTTTTTTATTTTATTATATACCCATTACCATTCAATCTTAAATAAATCAACACATTAATAGAAGAAAGAGAACTCAACATTCATACACTTAAGCTATAAGCACATGCATTTCTTATGTATTTATAACTAGCATCATAACACATATTATTATTCAGCTACAAGCTTTTGAAAAATACTTATGGATTTAATAGTGATAATAACCACACATATATTAAATTAATTCAACCCATGCAAGCTTACATAAATGAAATCTATTTTATTTTACTTGATTTTGAAATGATGGATGCATGAATTCAAATGGCATACCAAATTTAACATGATTGGAAAGATGACATTCAAATATAAACATGTGATTCATTCAACCAAACTAGTTTTTAAGGACAATCAAATCAAATAAGATTATTTAAAGCAAACCAAAGCATCTTTATTAATTAAGTTTTGGATTTGATTTGATTTAAAGAGGAGAAGAGAAATCATCACTTATTGTTGTAAACCTATTCCCACATTAGTGATTTGATTTAATTTAAGGAAATGTAATTAAGTTGATTTTATGGGTCAATTAAGTTGTACCTTTAATTAGATGAATTAATTACCCTTACCTATATCACCTTAAAGTAATAAATAAAATGAGCGAACATGATATGCAATGCATGGGAAATAACTTTTCCCACATGGCTAATGATAATTTAATTAAACTCCTTTAGGTTATTAAAGACCCAAAGATCTACCCCATGATTTATTTAATTAAGGTTTGATGTGATTATGATTTTATTTGATTAAATTTACTAAAGTTAAATCTTAATTAATTTCATTTTAAAAGGGTGAAATGAAGTTAGGAAGAGGTCCCAACCCTATTCCTTAGTTCACTTCTGAACAATGATTAATAAACTTAATTAACCAAGTATTCATGTTAATTAATCATTAATTAACTTAAAAGTATAGTAAATGTTTAATTACTAAATTTTCCTAATTAAGTGAGCAATAAATCCCAAGAAAATCATGGGATGTAGACATCTCCCCATTAAATTAACCCATAAAATTTCGAATTAATTGCTCAAATAATTAAAAACTAATTAAGCTAATTAATTTTGTAATTAAATCTTAATTAAATTTTAATTACTATTCAAAATTAGTTAAGATCATTTTTAATTTATTCTCCATGAAAAACCTTTAAAATGAGTACTTATTTGAATTTTGTTTATTTCTCAATGATTTTTTATAATTTTTAGAAGTTTCAGTCACTAAAAATGATTAATTAAGCCTAATTAAAGCTTAATCCTTGGTAAGTGGCGTTGACACGCATGCTTTCCACATGGCAATGATTGGCTACTTAAAACTTATCGACGCTATGCCGGTGGATGCATTTTTTTAGTCATCCAATCTAAGATCGGACAGCTACAATTAATCCCACATCTTAATAGAATTATATCACATCGATCTAGTGGATCTAATCACGACTGTCCATTTCGATCATGTGGAATGGACGGTGCATGATCTAAAGTCACTCGAGTGAGGAGAATGGAGTACATCTGCCATTGCTCACTTGATCCGAGCTTACCTCAGCTCAATTCAACTCTAAAAGGATCGCACACCTTCACGACATTGATCGGAGGGGGTCAAATGGCCAAGACCACACAATATGCAAGTTTTTTTCGAAGAGCTCCAACCCATTTTTGCCTAAGGATCGGTTTTGGAAGCATACCTCATCAAAGCTCAAGACCGATGCTTGAACGATTGAGGAAGCTTCATCTAGTGGAGATAAAGCCCTATTGAACAACAATTGGATCAATTTCTCAATGTTCACTTGGAAGCCATGAACCAATGATTTGATGCTCATCTCTGATCAAAGTCCCACCTCCGGTGCTCGAGAAGCTTGGGAGATTATTCATTCTTGCTCAACGAGGCCTAGGGAAGGTGCATGCAAAGTTAATTTGAGTTTCATGGATAAATGGGGAAGTTAGGTCAAAAATGGGAGTGTCCTATTTCGGGATAGATGAGGATGGCATTTTCTGATCAAGGAATGAGCTTGGGAGCTTAAGGAGTGGCACTAGTGGTTCGTCTTGGGTAGATACGACTCTGATGAATGATTTTTGTGTGTGTTTGAGTGGAAACAAGGGGGTGTATACCCCTGTTCATATTGATCAGATAGTGGGATCACGTTTGGCTTCTAGTGGCCGTCTGACCATCTCAGGAAGTCACGAGTGGCAGGGAGGAGGTGAGTTGGCTCTGCTTGGTTGGTTGAAGGTGAGGAAGTCGCTGCCAAGGAGGAATCATGGGTGTCTTATGGGTTTTAAATGCTCCAATGGGGAGGGTGAGGTGATTTCACCTCCCATGGGTCAAGGCCAACCCAACCACCCTTTGGGTCAGGTTGGACAGCATCCTAGGTGCCTAGGTGGACCATTGGGAGAGTACCAAGTGGCCAAGGAAGGGAAATGATCACTTACATGGGTGATCTATCTCATTTAATGCCCTTGACCCAAGAGTAGAATGATCATTTGGCATTGGATTTTATTTGGGCAGATTTGAAATGAGCCCAAAGTGGGTTATCTCAAATTTCAAGTCAATTGGAGTTGATTTGGTCAAGTTTGGCTCATTTTGACTCATTTAGGTCAAATTGGGTTAGGTTGGGCCAAGTTGACCAATTGGTCAGATTAGGTCAAACCAAGGATTGGGTTAAGTTCATATGATCATTTTGGATGTTTTGGTTCAATTAGTTTGGTTTATTTTGGCTTAGATTTGATTTTGGCTCATTTGAATTCATTTGGGTCAAATGGGTTAAGTTGAATAATTTTACCAAATTGGCCAAATTGGCTTGGGTTAAGTGTTGGTTTGGGTTTAGTTGACCAATTGAAGATGATTGTAGGCTTTGGTTTTAATTAAGTTGGATTTGGTTTTGATTTAGGCAAACTTGAACCTTTAGGTCAATTTGGGCTAAGTAGGTTAATTGGGTTTAATTGGGTCCAATCATAGCTTTGGTTAAGTTCAACAATCAATTAGAATGAGCTTGAGTCATTGGTTTATATTTTGATTTGATGTAATTTAGTCTTTTATGTCAATTTAGGTCAACTTTGGTCAAGAGGGCCAATTGGGTTTGGTTTGACTCAATTGAGGGTCAAGTCATATTCAAATATTGATTTTAATTTTGTATGAATCATTGGTTTCAAGGGATTTGGCATAGGTTACAATTTGGCTAGTTTGGATTCATATGGGTTAAGGGGTTGACTTGGTGAAATGACCAAGGTTACTTGGTTTGACCCAATTTATGATAATTGATCAACTTAGGGTGATCAACAATCATGATGGGAAGTTTTGATGTTCTTGGTTCAATCCAATTTAGGTAGGATTAGATCTTGGCTCAATAGGTCAAATTAGCCACTTTGGGTCAAGTGGACCAATTGGGTTTAGTTGGCTTGATTTTGTGTTGAGTTTGATTTAGTTGAGTTTATATATGGATTTGGGATTGATATATAAATTTAATTGCAATTGGCTTAGGTTCAAATGGGTTTTGGTTCATTTGAATATTTCAAGTCAAGAGAGTTAAGTTGGGTTTGACTTGGGATGATTTAGGTTTAGCTTGATGATTGTAGATTTCATTTTTATTTGTAAATATGATTGAAGGTATGATTGATTCATGAGAAAATAAATTGAATTTGGGTTATGGAATAAAGGAATTTGGCAAAATCCATGAAGTTGGGTCATGTGGCTTAGGTTTTGATTTGATTTGGTTTGCATTAGTTTTGATGATTTAAATGTATATTTCATTTATATTTATGAAAATGATTGAAAATATGATTGATTTGGGAAAAAATAAATTGATTTTGAATTGATTTGGATTAAGATTTGGCTAAGTCCATGGGATAGGTCAAATGGCTTAGGAAGGGTTTTAATTAATTTGATTTAGTTTGATTTAGTTTTGATCATTTGAATGTAGATTTGATTTATATTTAGGAAGATGATTGAATATATAAATTGAATATGAGAAAAAATTTGATTTTGGATTGATTTGGATTTTTGGCTAAGTCCATGGGATAGGTCATATGGCTTAGGAACGATTTCAAGTTTGGATTTGATCATGGGCTTCAATCATTTGGTTTTGGAATTTGGGGTTAGTTTTGTATTTGAATTTGACATTTGAATTGAACTTGATGTTTGGTTTGAGAAGGTGAACATGGATTGGATTTGGGTTGTAGGGTGGATTATCCTAATCCTAAGGTATAACCTAATCCTATGGTTAACCCTTCTAAGTCTTTAGGCTTAGGTTAAGTGTTTACCTAATTGTTAGAAGTGTCTTATGACTAGAGAAGTTTTAGTGTCTAGAAGACGATTACTGCTTAGTCATCACAAATCATTTGGAATCTGATAGGTTCTTTTCAAATCACATTAAATCATATGAGGAGCTGTGCTTAGAAACTTTAGATGATCCAGATGATTTTGAAGTCAAAGATGCATCCCCAGTATTCAAAAGAGAGATCAAGTCAACAATCAACGAGCTCAAGGAAATCAACTTAGGAAATGAAGAAGATCCATGCCCGACATACATCAGTTCTTTGTTAAATAAAATTAAAACAATGTCTTAGTTAAACTATTGATTGAGTTTAAGGATTACTTTGCATGGAGTTATGAAGACATTCCTTGATTGGCTCCTGACATAGCAGTCCATAAACTAGCAATGGAGCCTACTGCTAATCCTGTCAAGCAAACTCCTAGACGCAAGCAATTAAACATAGACCAACAGGTCATTTCTGAAGTCAAGAAATTGATCGATGTTGGATTCATCTAAGAAGAAAAATACCCTACCTAGTTAGACACCATTATCCTAGTTAAGAAAAAGAATTGCCAAATTCACATATACGTCAATTTTAGAGATTTAAATAAGGCATTTCCAAAAGATGAATTTTCACTACCAATCCCAGAGCTCATGGTGGATATTACATCATCTCATGTAATCTTCTCTTTCATGGATGGCTCATCTAGATATAACCAAATAAAGATGGCCCCTAAAGATGAAATAAACATTACTTTTAGGACCCCGATTGGAATCTATTGCTATAAGGTCATGCCTTTCGATCTTAAAAATGCAAGTGCTACATACTAGTGAGCTATGACTCAAATCTTTGGGAAACTCATTCATCATCAAGTTGAGTGCTATATCGATGATCTCATGGTCAAAAGTAGAGAAAAGAAAGACCATCTCTTTGACTTGAGGGTAGTTTTTGAACAGTTAAGATAATTTAAACTCAGAATGAACCCCTTGAAGTGTGCATTCGGAGTAACTTCAAGAAAATTCTTTGGGTTTGTTGTCTGACACCCGGAAATCAAATTAATGAGAAGATCAAGGTGATATTAGAAATGCTACCACCTAAAAGTTTAACTCAACTCAGATCATTCCAAGGGTTGTTGGCATATATAAGATGCTTTATATCCAACCTATTGACAAGATGTCAGCCAATCTCAGCACTTGTCAGAAAGGATCCCAAGTTCAAGTGAAATGATAAGTGTGAGCATGCCTTTGAAGACATCAAGCATTATCTAATGATGCCACCACCCTATCTCGGGTAAGCTGCTCATACTTTACACTGCTGCATTAGATGACTCCCTTGGTGCTTTGTTGGCCCAAGCCAATGACGAAAGGAAAGAAAATACACTATACTATCTCATCCATAATCTAATCCTTGCTCAAGCTAATTATCTACCCATTGAGAAGCATTGCCTAGCATTAATCTATGCATCCCATAAGCTACAACACTACATGCTTCCTTATAAGGTGAACTTAATCTTTAGGATCAATCCACTATAGTATCTCATGACACGTTCGATGTTATCCGGATGGTTGGCATGACGGTCCATGATCCTCTCATTTTTGACATTACTCTTGTATCCCTCCATGCAGTGAAAGGACAAGAGCTAGTAGATTTCTTAGTAGCACACCAACTTCTTGTTGACTCTCCTCTTAGTGATGATCTCCCCAATGAACAAATCATGAACTTAAGGGATATTAGCATTCACCACTAGGAGATGTACATTGATGGTGCGGCTTCCTCCCAAAGAGGAGAAGAACTACAATCTACTATTTTGAAAAGCAGGGGTAGGAATAATTCTCTTAACTCTGAATCACAATTTGATGAAAGTCTCATATCATTTGTCCAATCCTTACACCAATAATGAAGCCAAATATGAGGCTTTGATTGCTGACCTTGAGTTTGTCGTTACTCTTAGCATCCAAAACATCAACATCTTCTGGGATTCTCAAGTTATCAACCAAATCTCTAGGTCCTATAAGGTTATAAAGCCCAAGCTCCATCACTAATACAAGTACACCATGGAGTTATTAGCCCAAATCTTAGAGGTTACCATTTATAAGATTCCTTGAGCAGAGAATGTTGTAGCATATGCTTTAGCCAAGCTTGTTGAGGAGTTGGCATGTGTAGAGGATGAGTCCATATCATTAAAGGTCCAAAATAGACAAGTCTTATCCCTTATTGATATTGAACTCATCAAAAAGTACTCTCTTGAAAAGGAGGTTGCCATTTCCAAGAAGGATGATGAGTTAGATTAAAGGAAACCATTCATGGATTACCTAAATAAAGGAAAACTACCTCAAGAGAAGTCCCAAGCCCTTTAGATGAAGCAGAGAGCACTTTCCTATGCTCTTGTGAATGGTGTCTTGTACTGGCGGTCTTTCGGTCATATGTGGTTACGTTGTTTAGACAAGCATGAAGCCCATAAGATTGTGATCAAGGTACACTCAAGAATATATAGAGCCAACCATTATGATCTGAAGATGAAAGCCAAGATTAAGAGACTAGGATACTACTGGTCATTGATGATCAAAGATTGCATGGATATGGATAGGTAATGCCACCAATGTCAAATACACGGTGTGGTCTTACACCACCACCCAACATTCTACATCTTACATTGGCCTCATGGCCATTCAAGTGTTGGGGTACTGACATAGTGGGTCTGATTGATCCTCCTTCTTCTTAGTGTCATCAGTTTATCTTAACTGCTACTGACTACTTTTCCAAATGGGTCAAGGTGTTTCTGCTCAGAAAGGTCAAAACTCAGCATGTGCTCCAATTTTTTAGGAACCATATCATATATAGGTTCGGCATCTCGATAATTATATATGATAATGATACTATATTCAAGAGCGAGATCAACAACTTTACCCAAAGATAAAACATAGATTATAGATATTTTAACATCAACTACCCGAGGGAAAATGGCTTAGCAGAGGCCTTCAACAATACTCTCATCAAAATACTGAAGAAGACACTCAACAACAACAAGAGACAGTGGCATGAGTAGTTAGTTGAAGCCTTGTGAGCCTACTGCACCATATATAGAACTCCAACTCAATCTACTCTTTTCTCCTTAGTGTATGAGTCTAAAAATGTTCTACTATTAGAAGTCCAACTCCCATCACTAAGGATAGTTGTGGGTAGCAAGATCACAACAAAGAAGAATGCCAAGTTGAGTTTAAAGGAGCTCGAAGGTTTGGAGGAGAGACACCTATGGGCATGACAAAACCTCTAGTTGTATAAAGCTAAAATGATTCAAGCTCACAATAAGTTGGTCTGTGCTAGAGCTTTTCAAGTAGGAGTGCTTATTTTAGTTCTAAAGATACTGATTTTTGCCCGTTGTAAGATGGGAGGCAAGTTTGAACCCACTTAGGAAGGCCCTTTTTCCATAGAGAAAGGCTTACCAAGGAGGATCTTATTACCTTATTAATCATAAGGGAGAGAGCCCAATGCTTCCAATCAATGGGCTCTACTTAAAGAAATGTTATAAATAATGTTTAAAAATAATTATCATCAATGAAAATTCCATTTCAAATTCAATCTCTTCCATGTTGAAAGTATTCTTATTTGAGAATTCACCAACGGGTGTTTAGGGTAGGTGTAAGGAACACGACATCCTATCCTTCATCGAGACAGCATAAACATATAAAACAAACACATATCTTTATCTCAGGCTACTCTGAGTTGAGATAATGGCCCCAGCGACACTCACTCAGTAGTTGCTCAAAGTCATGCTACCTTGCTAGTGTGTCATCCAGTGGTTTTCTTACTTTCAAGGATGTAAATCTTCCATGATTTCCTTCCCTACCTGGCCACTGTGCACTGATGAGTGCCTTCTTAGTTTGGTAGGCCTTACTACATGCCCAATAAGCTACCTCATATTGGCATCATTTGTTTGGATGTGAGTTTTATATGCTTTCTTCTTGGATTAGCCTTCGTGCACTGACTAGGTCAAGTATATTTTAGTTTAAGATAATTCCCCTAGTAGCTTCTTCTCTCATGACTTCTTCAAGTCTAGGTCTAGTCCTTCCTTACTCCTACTTAGTAGTAGTCTCTCTAGGTTAGATAGCATATGTCCCGCCGATGGCAGACTATCCGATGATAAGTTCTATTTGGAAGTTGTATGCCTACATGCTTTCTTTCTAGATTGATAGTTGCACACTAACGGACCCCATAGGTTGGTTGGTTCTTACTACGTTGATGGATAAACCACTCATGTTGATGAATACACCTTGGGTTGGTTGGTTCTCATATCTTAGGATACACCACTCATGGCAGATGTAAGTCTGCCATGCTTTCTCCTTGAGTTGGCCACCATACACCTATAGGGTTTCATTTCATGGCTCAGGATAATGCCCCTAACACCTTCCCTGTGGCACTATATTTGGATCACTTCCTTTGCAACCCTATTTAGACACTACCTGGGTTACTATTGGATTGAACAGTTCCCCTATCCTAGTAACCACGTGGTTGGAGAATCCATCCTGTGGATGTGCAGGTTCTCCCATGGTCCAATAAATCTAAGATAGGTCAAGGCCAACATAGCCCCTTCTTAGTGTGGTCCCTCGCACACCAATAGAGTCCACATAAACATATTAATAAAATATATATTCACTTGTGAATTAGGAGGACACCCCTAGTGGTACCTTTTCTTAAGCAGACATCTTATCTTTATGGCAGTGTTAGCAAAACTCCCTATAGGAATCTCTTGACTACTCTTGAGTTGTTATAAGTCCCCAGTGGCATTTACTTAGTAGTCTTCCCTATGTCTGGTTTGATTTGTTGTGATACCAGCAGGTCACCTCAGCAGTTGTTCCCTATATTAGAAAATGTAAGTCTAATATGCCTTCTTCCTAGCATAGCCGTTGCACACCGAAAGGCAACCCCTTAAGTTCACTAGCTCTACCCCATGGCCAGTAGACTATCCCTTTGGATTTGAAAATCTAAAGAAGGATAAGTCTGATAGAACCCCTTCTTAGTGGATCCATCACACACCGACATGGTCCATAAATTAAATCTATCAAATCTGACCGAGCTCACATCCTCAGCGGATATGCCCTCAATTCAAAATTAAACTAAATCAAACAAACCATATCAAATCACATGAAATTAAGATAAAATTAATCTTGGCTACTTTTAAGTTGACATAAGTCCCCTGTAGCATTCACTCAGTAAGTCGCCCTAGGTCAGGTTCGATTTTTTTGCATCCAACAACTCACCCCAGTGGTTGTTCCTCACTTTGGAAGATGTAAGTCTGCTACACCTTCTTCCTAGCATGGTCATTGCACACCGAAAGGCAACCCTTTAGGTTGGCTAGCTCTACCCTGTAGCCAGTAAAGTATCCCTTTAGATTTGTAAACTTGAGGTAGGCCATGGCTGATATAGCCCCTTCTCAGTGGGTCCATCACACACCAACATAGTCCATACATTAACTCAAATTAAATTAAACTCTAGTTTTCCCTGGAGTTAAATCACACCTTCTCCCCAGTGGAGCCCCAAATCATATATAAACAAGTCAAGCAAACAAATCAAATTCAAAACCAACCTCCCTAGTGGAGCCAAATTAAACCAACTCCCCCATTAGAGTTTAAATCAAAGAAATCCAACCAAACTCGTATCCCCAATGGATACATCCCCAAAAAAATTTATGAAATAAAACTCAAATCCCAATCCCCAATAGATAGCCCGAACCTGCATCTCTAGTGGAAGGTTCATATATTCGATCCCCAGTAGACTCGAGCCCATATCTCTAGCAGATATGCCTCCACATCAATTAAAATAAAACAAATTAAAGTCAATTTGATCTTAATCCCCGGTGGATTATAGATTCTTATCCCCAATAGATCTTCTTTCAATAAATCATATAATCAAATCAAATTTTAACTATATCCCTTATAGATTTTCTTCTTTTATGTCCTTGACATACACCCCTCACATGTCATGTCCAATGCATGTGTGATCCCCTAGCAGATCTCTCTCCATGTCCTTGACATGGAATTCTCATCAAAGATTATTTCTTCTTTTATGCACACATTTAATACTTCAACCAAAATCCTAACAATGTATTCATTCAAATTACATCATCTTAACATTATAATCAACATTTTATGATTTGTGATGGTGCAAGCTCAAACTAACTATAAAATATCATGCTAAACATATTAGAGTCTGAATTAACATAATATATTATATGATAATATTTCATGTTATATTATAATTTACTATAATATAATATATTGTCTAACATTACACCTCATTAGAATCACTTAAAAGGAACAAATAACAAAATTTTCTCAAAATATGAATAATGTTCATTTTGGATGTATTATTTTCTATTAGAAATGGTAAAAAATAGCATAATTTTGGTGTTGCTTCTTGGTGTGTGCTATAAATTTGGCCAAATTCTTCCATCTCAACCTTCAAATTAACATTTTTGTGAGTTTTGTCCCAATGTATAATAACAAAAGTAAAACATACTAAAATGTACAATAACATTTAGTAACACACCACCACATTCATATATATGTGAAGTTATATTATTATGTACATTATATTTTAATATGATTTCATATAATATATTATCTTACATTACACCTTAAAATGAATCACTCTAAGCAAAAAATTTATAAAATTTGGTTGAAAAATAAACATTTATTTTGGATGAAAAATTCCATTCTTTTGATTAAATGAAACACCATAGCACACCCCCAATGATGTTCCATAAAGCTTACCTTAAATTTGGCCAAATCCCATCATCTCAGCCTATAAATCAATATTTTTATAAATTATACCAGTAAAAACTCTACTACATCATCCCTATAACTAAAATATGCTAAACAACAAGTAGTAATACAATAGTATGCTATAATGCATGATGCTACACTATGTTATGGCATCCTATATTATAATACACTATAACATATTTTATTATATTGTATTGCCTATCACATCACAAGGGATTGCTTAAGATAAAAAGTCATAAATTTAGTCTAAACAATAAAAAACTATATATTTTAGTCGTATCACTTACATTTATTAAATTGAAACAGTATATTATGATGCCATGCTCTACCTATTATGTATTTGGCCAAATTCCACTGTTTTAATGTCTAAATCAACATTCGTATAAATAATGTTAGTGCAGGCTCGACTACATGATTGAAAAATATTAAAATAATTTAAAATGCATAGAAGAATGTATTACAATATATGATGTTATACTATGCTACAACATATAATATTTATTTTGAACATAAAATCTTACTTTTTATACTACAAGTGGCGCAACACACCTTTGGTACTACAACTAATTTCCACTTCAAATTTAACAAATATTATCATATGATTTATTAAATCAATATTTTTATGATTTATATTAATATAGGCGCAATACCATAATATACTAAAACATTTCAAAACATCTTATAACATCCGAAAACACATCGCTACATGCTCAAATATATGATGCTACATTATACTATAATATTGTTGACCTCATTTTTAGAATGACCTCTCAACCCCTCCATCTTAGACATAAGACTCCTCTTAGAGTTTAAGTGATTCTTAGTCTTAAGACATATCTAGTAATTAGGTGGACACTCAACCTAATCCTAGAGACTTAGAAGAGTTAGCCATAGGAATAGGTCATGTCTTAGAGGTGTTAGGAAAATTTGCCTACGCTTAGCTTGAAGCACTCCTCACCTTCCTTCCTTCTTGTCAAACTCCAAATCAATCTTATTTGATTTTTTCCAAACTCAAATTAATGCCACATGATTGAAATCCATGATTGAAACCCATGATTAAAACCAATGAATGAAATTCCTAATTACAAACCTTTCTTAAGTCCTTAATCTTTTCTTAAGGACTTAGCCTAAATCATGATCAAAGCAATACGAACTCATGAAATTTTCTCATAACTTATTTATATTCTCATTCATATTCACATATATAAATGAAATATTAATTCAAATCAATCAGACTAAATATAAAATTAAAATTCCCAATTCAAAATCATTTTTAAGCCCTTAATTTGCCTCTTAAGGGCTTATCCAAAATAATGATCAAGTCAATTCAAATACTTAAATTTTTCTTATAAATCATTTATATTCTCATCTATATTCACATATATAAATGAAATATAAATTCAAATCAATCAAACCAAATTCAAAAATTTTAAATCTTATTTAATTTCCTTTATCTTCTCTTAAGGACTTAGCCTAGATCATGATCAAATCATTCCAAATTCATGAAATTTTCTCATAATCCATTTATATTCTCATTTATATTCACATATAAAAGTGAAATATAAATCCAAACAATCAAAACAAATTTCAAAAGTCAAACTCAATTCCATTCAAAATCTAACCTAAGCCTTTCAAGTCAAGATCTTGAACTTAGCCAAAGTAACTTCAAATCAAGCAAAACTCTTGATTTTTCTTCATGATTCAATCAATACTTCAATCATGAATCCAAATATAAATACAAACTTCAATCAACAATCAAAACCAATTCCAAAAATCAAACTCAAAATCCATTCATGTTCTTCCTTTGAATATGAAATCATCAAATGAATCAAAACCCATTTGGCCTCAAACCACTTGCAAATGGATATATATTTCAATCACAAGTACATATACAAGTTCAATCAAACTCAAATCAAGCTTCGACCAAGCCATTTGACCCACTTAGGCTCAGTTGACCAAAAGTGACCTAAAGTACCCTTATGAGCCAAACTTTAATCCTAACCAAATTGGATTGAATCAAACTCACCTATACCTCTCATCATGATCAACAATCATCATGAGATGATTAATCAATCAAATTGGATCAAACCAAGTCAAACCTAGGGTTGACCAAGTCAACACTTAGCTAAAATGAAACCCAACATAGCCAAAATCCACCATAGGCCAAATTAATTGAAACCATTGATCTAACTTCATTCATGACCAATGTTTGAACATGACCAAGTCAATATTTGAGCCTAACCTAGCCCGATTGGCCACTTGACCCAAGTTGACCCAACTTGAGTTAAAATGTCAAAATGAGTCAAAACTTGATCTAAGCCAAATTGATTGAAACCAATGGGTCAAGTTCATTCCAAATCACTTGTTGAACTTGACTAAAGCCTCAATTGGCCAACTAGACCTAACCTAGCCCAATTGACCTTGAACCCAACTTGACCTAAAGGGTCATGTTGAGCCAAATTCAAACTTAACCAAAATTGTTTAGAAAATAAGATACCAATCCACTTCATATAATTAACCAGACCTTAACCTACCCATGACCTAGCTCAAATAGGTCAAATGGGTCATATTGGTCAACTTGACCCATTTAACCTAAATGAAGTCATATGAACTAAATTCAAACCTAAACCAAGTTGAATCAAACAAAAGCCACCAAAACATTTCAAATGGTCATATGAACTTGACCCAACCCTTTGTTTGACCCAATTTAACCAATTGGTCAACTTGACCCAAGTTGACCCATTTTGACCTAAATGGGTCAACATGAGCCAAACAATACTAAATGAACTCCAAATCTAATGAAACTTGGCCAAACCTATTTTCTCAACATACCCAACATATCCAAATTCAAAAATTATCCAAATGACCTTTCTACCCCTAGGCCATAAAACAATTTTTGGTCAATTCCTCTTCATACCTACTTGATACTTTCCTAATCGATCAAGTAAACTCTATGGAGGGTGGTGCACCCAACCCAATGTTTGGGTCAGCTTGACCCAAGGCCAAAACTGAGCACATGGCTCAAATTGGCCACATGGGAATCATGCTCCCACTCAATTTGAAGCACATGGGGAGTTACCATTCCACTCCATAGCCCAAACTGACCATGTCCAAGCCTTTAACAAATTAAACAACCCACTTCCTAAGGTCAATTGGATTAAAATGGCAAGTGAAGCTTCAACCATCTGATTGCCTAAGGGGTAGATATACTCCCCCTAATTCACTTCAATTCCAACATAGCCTAAATTGATTGAGTAAGAGAGAGTGTTAGGAGTCATTAGCAAGAGTTCTTAAGCTCTCTAAATGGATTTTGAATTTGTCATTCTTGGTTTCCCTTAAGAAAATATAGGGGAGCTCCAAGGATTTGCCAACTTTCTACATACTCAATCTCAACGAAATTCACTTTGTACACTCCACCAGAGGGTCAAGTCGATCTTCGCCAAGCTCTTTCCCAAGCTCCAAAGGTAGAGGAGGGTTCACTTAAATTAAAGTCGTGAGGAAGCTAAGGAGGCGTTGGTCCATAAAGCTATCCACTCAACCTCAGGAGCTAAAACTTTCACCAACTTCATCTCAGGGCAAGTCCTCCAAGGGAATCGAGTGCCGTCGATCACCTCCGATGAGGTATGACATTTTTTTATCACTAAACTCAATGTGGTGTGGAGCTTTGTGAAAGAAATTTTGATCCCATGGAATTTTGACTGTTAGATGTGCTTGCCATTAGGGTTAGATGGTGTGTGCAAGATTTTATCCCAATCGAGCTCGATCGAGCTCAGATCTTCCCTTTGAAAGTGAATGATCTCCATTATTCCTCAGGGAAGAATAGGGATGATCTCTGGCCATCCATTTGTGCATTTTGGAAGGACAGCCGAGATTAAATCCTATTTTATCCTTTTAAAACTGTAGATTAAATCCTAGCCATTCGATCCTTGATCGAACGGCAGAGGACAAAGTGCGTAACACTACCACCACATGGTGTTACAATGTGACATTTAAGAGGTTGCTCACGGGACAATGCGTGTAAAGCGCATTTGAGTCAGTCGCTTGTGTAGCGCACTGATTGGATTAAGGAATTAATTAGGGCTTATAGAATTCTAATTAATCCTATAAAATTCTAAAATTCATATCTCTCTAAAGAAAACTCAAAAATATATGAGGTAAATTGCCACTGAAAGATAAATAAATCTAGAATATTCTAAAATTAGTTTTAATGGATTTTAAATATTGTTTTTTTATGGTTTTAGGTTTTGTTAGAAATATTAATTTTCTAATTACTCCCTAATTAATCCACTGATTAATCTCAAACTTTTTGAGTGTATTTTGGGAGATGACTTCTACCTCTCTAATTTTCTTGGGAATATTTTGTGGCTTAATTGGGGAAATCACTAATTCATTTCCTAATTACCCCCTTAATGTAATTAGGTTAATTAAGAGTTTGATTAATGGTTTAACCCTTTTTTGAAGTTGATTAAGATCTATTTTAGTGAATAGAAGGTTTAGGGAATAATTTTAGGGCATTTCCCCTAAGATATTCTTTAAACCCCCTTTTTTTCTTAATCCTCTTTTAATTTAAGGGCTAATTCACTAATTACCCTCTTAATTAATTTCTTAAAATTCTAAAACTGTACAAAAAATAATTAATCTACTTAGGGTAAATGCTTAGGTGTTCAAAAGCCCAAGTTTATTTAAGGAAATCAAAATTTAACTCATATATGTTAGGGGTGTTTTAAATTTACTTAAGTTAAACCCCTTAGCTTAATTAATAATTAATCATGAGCCAAATTGCATTAGGCCATTTTCTTCCAAGATGCATTGAAAATTTAAATTCTTTGTGAGATTTTATGTCATCTCATTGGCTTATATTTATTTGATTAACTATGCTAAGGTGGTGTAGGTAAGGGGTAATGAACATGCTTAATTCATACCTTAACCTAATCAAAATATAAAATGAATCTAATCATCTAAAAATTGAACAAAAATATTAAAAACATGTGGGAATGGGTTGGGAATATCAAAAACAATTTCATTTTCAAAATTAAATCAAATTCAAAATTAAACAAAAATCATATTAAATAAACTTTGATTTACTTTAAGCTTTCTTATTTCATAAAATTGTCTTTAGGATTTAATTAAAGTGAATGTGTTTACATGCTTTCATTGCTTTAGTTCTTACCCAACATGCTAAATATGTGTGTCATATGGTTTCATGCATCCATACTTTTCAAAAGTCAAATTTAAAATGAATATGCTTCTTTTATGCCAAATTGCATGTGTTGGCTAAAGTAAGAATATGAGTGGCTATTATCATAATTAAACTCATACTATTTTGAAAATATATGAATCAATTATCAAAACTGAAAGTGTGTCACTTATATCTTATTTATAAGTTTTTATGTGAGTAAAATATAAGGATGTTCTTAGTGTAGGTTTTCCTTCTCTTCTCTTTTAGTATAGTTTTGAATAGGATTTGGCAAGGTGTATGGCTCATTTGAAAAGAACTTAACACTTACCATATCCTATTCATTCCTATACCAATTAAGAAGGATAAATATGCACATATAAATTACATAAAAAAATAAATCAACCAACACCAACTTTTGCATTCTTTCTTTTCCATTCATTTCTTTTATACATATGCTTGTATTTAAGGAAAGTGGTATATTAGTCTGGACAACCTCAAGGTTGCGAGGCTTTAAGTAGCTTTAAGTAGGTCTTGTACCTTACACCTCTAATTAACAACGGTGTCATACTCACTTATGCTTTTCATACATTGTGCATGTCAAAGTTGGATAAGAAATCCCTTTGCTACTTAATGAAAATCATGCATCATAAACATCCAAATTTTTTTAAATGAATTACTTAGCATGCATCATAAAGTGTGCTAAACATTCTCATTTACATGTACATATATGTTTAAGACTCAATCATATGCCTGTTATACATGTTGGGAAAGAAATGAAGTGATGTTTGTTTTGTGAATTTAGTTCATTTTATTTAATCTTAAAATATATTTCTTTTTAAATAGGCTTGTTTAAAGTTCATCTATACTTAGGATTATTTAACACACTTAATTAAAACATTCACCAAACAAAACTAAAACATAAATCCACTTTAGAAATTACTTAGGTTAGGGAAGGAAAGAGAAGTTCTCTTCCCGTTCCCTCTCTTTATAACTTAGTAACTAATTGTAGGATTCACTTGAACCTAATCAAAACATAAAATAAAATCAACCCAAAATAATTTAATCACTTAAATTGAACCCTCCTCTAAGTTGAACATTCTTCATACTTAGAAAATTCTAACTTAAAGCCATAGCAAAGCATACCATACAAACATCTAAAGCACACACATTAGGTTAAGTCACCACTTCTAGCTTTAGGTTAGGGTGGAGCATGGTTTGATGCTTGCTTTTGTTTTTTGATATATGTTTTAGTCTAGATGTTTGGATGTATATGTGTAGAATGAATGATAGGATGATTTAGTATAATCGTTATTTTCTGCAAGGGATTGGGCTTAAGGGGTGCTAAAATAAATAAAAATATAAATGCTTTTGTTGTGCAGGTGCTTATACCCCTAAGAATAATCTAATAGGCCTGTTGGACTTAGTCACCCATGTGTGGGGTGATAATTCCAATATACATTCTTAGGATTTGTGTGGTTTGTTCAGCTAATCTCAATTTTTCATGTGTTAGCTAGATATATTTTTTTCATTTCATGTAATTTTTGCAATTAGGATTTTAGAATGATTGTTATGGGATTTATGATGAGCACTAGTCATAAGATCTCATCTTATACACCATGTGAAGCCTTTGGAGCATCCACCTTCCAACCATCCAAAGAAGAAGAAGAAGAAAAGAAGAAGAAAGAAGAAGAAGAAGAATGAAGCTTGAAGACCCCATAACAATGAGTTCCTTGCTTAATTGTATGTAATTCATTTGTAATCCAGGTTGTATAAGAGTAGAACTCAGCTACCTAATGTGTTTTCTGGTTTGTTCGATGGTACCTGACCACAATGGCCTCTTATTCTTTTGCGATTAGCTTTATAAATTGATTGATGATTTATTTATCTTGTGCATTAAGTGGCATCCTTTTCCTAGTTTCTTCCTTATTTTATATATGGCCTGGATGTGGATTAGGCTCTTAGGGAAAAATAAATCCTCTACCAAACATAACAATTCAAAATTAAAATAAAGAACTCATAACCACACCTAAAGCTTAGCCTAAAAATCAAGATAAAAGAATTAACAACCCCTTAGCTGGATGAGTAATTCTTTTATAACATCATGCACAAATGCATATTTTTTTCACTCTTGATTGGAGGGCTTCCACCTTTGCCAGAGAAACTTAGCTTAACCTTTAAGAGCCATGGTGGAAACACACCTCCTCCCTTCTCGCTGATTTTGGCCAATAACCTCATTTCTCATGCATTAGGCATATGAATCATATTCACTTGAGTCAAAATGACTATCCAAAAATAAAAATAAAATGAAATCTAAATTACATTAGATTTATATCATTTGAAGCATACCCTTACATGATCTAGTCTCTTTAGGGAGTGAGTTTAAGGACCTAGTCTCTTTCTAAATAAATAACAACCTAGCTATCTTACATAAAGCATTTGACTTGCCTACATGAATTTAAAATCATAGGAGGAGTTAGTTGGCAGCCACCCCCAAACAGTTGTAAGTCCAAGCAGCCAGGTGGTTTATCCTCTCTTATGGAGGCAAACCAAATACTCATTTTTGCCTTAGATTTAGGTTGTGCTTTCAGCCCTCGTGCAAAAGCTCCCTAGATTTAGGTTTTGAGGTTGCTTATCCCCTTTGTGGGTCATAAGCATAAATCCTCACCTCTTAGGTATTTCCATAATCTTGTGTTGTGGAATCATAAGCCCTAAATTTCTAATGAAAAATTCAACTCAAATAAATTAAATCAATTTCAAAAATGTAAAGCCCAATCATAGGATAGTCTAAGATGATCACTAGGTTTCCTAGCATCATTGGAATCTCGTACTTATATTCCTTTGGCTTTGATTATAACTCCCCCCTCTTTGATCAATCTCATTTGATCTTCTAAACTAAACTAATTGATTGATAGTCCTACCTATTGAAATCTTTGAAGATACTGATCATTTACCTTAATCGAGAGTATTCCTAAGAGATCTCATTCCTTAAGATGTAATTAACTATGGGGGCTTTCCCTTGTAGGGAACTTAATGAACCTGGTTTAAAATAAACCTTACTTCACTTTTCCATATGAGGTAGGAGAAGAATCTTTGGTACATATGCAAACCCATTATCCTTAGGAGTTCTTGTTGAGGTGATTAGGTCCATTGTAGGGTGGTGACTTCTATCTTTTGATATAGTACGTCTCTCCTCAATGTCATACCCGATCACCCTTAATAAGAACATCTGCAGATCTACATGGCATCCCAACTAAAGGTGTATTTTTATATATTTCTATTTCCATTTATCCTCTTTTCTGAAAGAGGGGGATAGATGAAGGTAGTAATGTATAAAAATTTGACACCACAAACATATAATATTATAATATGATTTAGGGTATTCAAATCTCTAATAGTCAAGGGAAAGTCACTTGAAGACATTTTGTTTAACTACTATAACTATGATAAGATTAGGTCATTCTTTATATCTACTCCTAATGACATCAAGGTTTAGGACTTAGGGTTAGGGTTTAAGGTTAGTTTAGGGTTTAAGGTTTAGGGTCAGTTCAGGGTTTAGGGTTAGTTTAGGGTTAAGGGTTTGGGGTTTAAGGTTTAGGATTTAGGGTTGTAGGCTTTAGGGTTTAGGGTTTTAGGTTTTAGGGTTTAGGGTTTATGTTTTATGGTTTAGGGTTTTAGGGTTTATGGTTTAGGGTTTATGATTTAGGCTTTGGTTTAGGGTTTAGGGTTTAGTGTTTAGTGTTTTAAGATTTAGGGTTTAGGGTTTATGTTTAGGGTTTAGTGTTTATGGTTTAGGATTTTTAGTAGGGTTTAGAATTTAGGGTTTAGGGTTTAGGGTTTAGGTTTTAGGTTTAGGGTTTAACTTTTAGTTTAGGGTTTAGAGTTTAGGGTTTAAGATTTCTTTTAACAAAGAATAAATTCATATTCAACATTTCTTATTTTAAATTTCATCAACCAAGTAGCACCCCAAGTTTTCTAAGACACAAGTGATGACATAGATATAAAAAGAGCACCCATAGAGCAAATTGAAAATAGAAGATAAGTAAATCTGTCTCTACTATAATGACACAGTTTCATAAGCAGCAGATCAGATTAGTAGTTCTTCCATTTCTCTAGTTCCTATCAGAACCACCCCAGCATCTCGAGTAGCGAGATCCACCATCATATCCTCGAACTCTCCCTCTGCCAGCACCACGGTCATAACCTCCGTCACTCCTCTGGCCTCCATAACCACCACTTCTCTAACTACCACATCCATCTCCCCCAGGACCTCCAGATCCTCCATGACCACTATGATAATCGTCACCTCCGCCTTCACCTCCAGCATCAGATTTAGGCTAAACTTAGTTGATGGTGATGTTCCTACTATCAAGGTTTTGCCCATTCTTAGGGCTTAAAGTTTAGGGTTAGTTTAAGTTTAGGGTTTAGGGTTTAGGTTTTAGGGTTGTAGGGTTTTGGGTTCTGGGTTTAGGGTTTAGGTTTTAGGGTTAAGGGTTTAGGGTTTAGGGTTTATGGTTTTAGGGTTTAGGGTTTGGTGTTTAGGGTTTAGGATTTTAGGGTTTAGGGTTTAGAGTTTAGGTTTTAGCATTTAGGGTTTAGAGTTTAAAGTTTTAGGGTTTAGGGTTTAGGGTTGTAGGTTTAGGGTTCTAGGTTTAAGGTTTACGATTTAGGGTTTAGGTTTTTCTAAAAAAAAAATAAGTAAACCTGCAGGTTTAGGTTTATTTCATTTATTTAGGTTGTTTTCTATTTATTAGAGTTTATTTTATTTTTTATTTTTATTTATGTTTATTTTTTATTTTTATTTAGTTTAATTTATTTATTTTAGGCTTTTTATTTTAGTTTAGGTTTTTTATTTTTATTTATTTTTTAGGTTTAGGTATATTTTTTACGTAAGTTTTATTTTTATTTTATTCTTTGGGTTTAAGTTTAATTTTTTATTTTTAGGTTTTGGTTTAGGTTTTTATTTTATTTTTTTACGTTTAGGTTTTAGGTTTTTATTTTTGGTTTTTTTTACATTTTATCTTTTAATTTAGGTTTAGGTTCATTTTTAGTTTATTTTCTTTTATTTAGTTTAGGTTTAGGTTTAGGTTTAGGTTTAGATTATTTTTGTTTAGGTTTATGTTTGTTTTATTTTATTCATTTTATTTTTATTTTAGGTTAATGTTTATTTTTAGTTTAGGGTTTAAGTTATATTTATAATTTATTTTTAGGTTTATTTTATTTTTTATTTTTATTTTATTTAGGTTTTCTATTTTTGAGTTTTATTTAGGTTTTTATTTATTTTATTTTATTTATTTTTATTTTTTATTTTATTTTAGTTTTAGGTTTAAGTTTTTAGTTTTTTATTTTATTTTATTTTGTTTAGGTTTAGGTTTTTTAATATAATTTATTTTTAAGATTTATTTAGTTTAGGCTTAAGTTTTTAGGTTTTTAGGATGCAGGGTTTAGGGAGTTTAGGGGTTAGGGTTTAGTGTTTAGGCTTTAGGCTTTAAGCTTTTGAGGGTTTAGGGTTTAGGGTTTGGGGATTAGGGTTAGTTTAGGGTTTAAGGTTTTTAATGTTTAGGGTTTAGGGTTTTAGGTTAGATTAGGGTTTTGGGTTTAGGGTATTAGGATTTAGAGTTTAGGGTTTAGGGTTTAGGGTTTAGGGTTTAGGGTTTTTTAGGATTTAAGGATGTAGGTTTAGTGTTTAGGGTTTAGGTTTTTTTTAATAAAGTAAATCGATAGGTTTAGGTTTATTTGGTTTATTAAGTTTATTTTTTATTTATTTTTTTATTTAGGTTTTTTATTTAGTTTAGTTATTAATTTTAAGTTTATTTATTTTAGTTTAGGTTTTTTATTTTAGTTTATTTTTTAGGTTTAGGTTTATGTTTATGTTTATTTTCATAAGTAGCAGATCGGATCGACCATTCTTAAGTTTCTCCATTTCCCATGAGAACCACCCTGGCCTCTCGAGTAGTAGGATCGACCATCATATCCCCGATCTCTCCCTCCGCCACCACCATGGTTGTAACCTCCATCATTCGTCCCACCTCCATAACCACCACTACTCTTACCACCACCACCATATCTACCAACACCTCCAAATCCCCCACCACTACTGCGATAACTGTCGCCTCCACCTTCGCCTCCATGGCCAAATATAGACTGAGCCTGGTTGACAGTGATGTTCCTACCATCAAGGTTATGCCCATTCTTAGGGTTTAGGTTTAGGTTTATAAGATTTTAGGGTTTAGGTTTATTTTTTAATTTATTTAGTTACTCTAAGGTTAGGTTTAGGGTTCGGGGTTTAGGCTTTAGGCTTTAGGGTTAGTATTTAAGGTTTAGCATTTAGGGTTTTGGGTTTAGGGTTTAGGGTTTTCGGGTTTACGCTTTTATGGTATAGGGTTTAGGGTTTAGGGTTTAGGGTTTAGGGTTTAGGGTTTTAGGGTTTTAGGGTTTAAGCTTTCATGGTTTAGGGTTTATGGTTAGGGTTTAGGATTTAGGGTTTATGGTTCTTGAAGGTTTAAGGTTTAGGGTTTAGGGTTTAGAATATAGGGTTTAAGGTTTTCTTTTAAATAAGTAAACACATAAGTTTAGGTTTATTTAGTATATTTAGTTTATTTTTTATAAATTTTAATTTGCTTTATTTTTATTTTTATTTAGTTTAGCATATTTATTTTAGATTTATTTATTTTACTTTAGGTTTTTTATTTTAGTTTAATTTAGGTTTATGTTTTCTTTTTAGTTTAGGGTTTAGGCTTTATTTTTTATTTAATTTTATGTTTATTATTTAGGTTTAGGTTTTTATTTAATTTTTATTTTTTTTTATTTTAGGTTTATTTTATTTAGGGTTAACGTTTAGGTCTTATTTTATTTAGGTTTTTTAGTCTTAGGTTTATTTTAATTTATAGTTTAGTTTAAGTTTTTATTTCTTTTATTTTAGTTTATTTTTATTATTTTATTTTATTTTATTTTGAAGTTTAGGTTTAGGTTTTAGTTTAGGTTTTTATTTATATTTTATTTCAATTTATGTTTTATTTATTTTATTTTTATATTATTTAGGTTTAAGTTTTAAGCTTTTAGGATTTAGGTTATAGGTTTAGGGTTTAGGTTTAGGTTTAGGGTTTGAGTTTTAGGTTAGGTTTAGGGTTTAGGCTTAGGGTTTAGGTTTTAGGTTGGTTTTTTAGGGTTAGGGTTTAGATTTAGTTTTGGCTTAGTTTAGGGTTTTAGGTTTAATTAGGGTTTAAGTTTTTTATTTGGCTTTAGGGTTTAGGTTAGAGTGTTTAGGTGGAGTAGTTTCTTTAGTTTAGGGTTTTAGGGTTTAGGGTTTAAATTTTTAGTTTAGGTTTAAGTTTTAGTTTTAGTTTAGTTGGTTGGTTCTGTGATTTAGGTTTTGAGTTTAGGGTTTAGTTTAGGTTTAGTGTTTAGTTTAGTTAATTTAAGTTTATTTAGTTTTAGGGTTAGTTTCAATGTTTAGGGTTTAGGCTTTATTATTTAGGGTTTAGGGTTTAGGGTTTGGGGTTATTTAGTTTAGTTAGTTTAGTTTATATTTTTATTTATTTATATTTTTATTTATTTTATTTAGTTTATTTATTTTAATTAAGGTATTTTATTTTAGTTTATTTTTTAGGTTTAGGTTTATGTTTATATTTATTTTTTTATTTTAGTTTTATTTTTATTTTATTTTTTAGGTTTAAGTTTTATTTTTTATTTTTAGGTTTAGGTTTGGGTTTTATTTTATTTTTAGGTTTAAGTTTTAGGTTTTATTTTAGGTTTATTTTTAGATTTTATTTTAGTTTAGGTTTATGTTTATTTTAGTTTATTTTATTTTATTTAGTTTAGGGTTTAGGATAAGTTTTAGGTTTTTTGGTTTAGGTTTTATTTATTTTAGTTTAGGAATAAGTTTATTTGATTTTATTTATTTTAGGTTTAGGTTTTTTTTTTAGTTTAGGGTTTAAGTTTTTTTTAGGTTTTATTTTTAGGTTTTGTTTAGGTTTATTTTTATGTTTATTTTATTTTTTAGTTCAGTTTAAGTTTTTATTTAGTTTATTTTAATTTAGCTTTTATTTTTTATTTATTTCATTTTTAGGTTCAGGTTTTGGTTTAGGTTTATTTTTTAGTTTAAGTTTTAATTATATTTTATTTTATTTAAGTTTATTTTTTTCATTTTTCATTTTTATTTTTTGGTTTTATTTAGTTTAGGGTTAGGTTTTTATGTTTTTAGGCTTTAGGGTTTAAGATTTAGGGTGTAGAGTTTAGGGCTTGGCATGTATTGTTTAGGGTTTAGGGTTCAAGATTTTAGGATTCAGTGTTCAAGGTTTAGGGTTTAAGGTTTAGATTTTAGGGTTTAGGGTTTTAGGGTTTAGGGTTTAGGGTTTAGGGTTAGTTTTAGGGTTTAGGATTTAGGGTTAAAATTTTTTTTTTTAAATTTTTTTTAAATTAAGTAAACTAGTATGTATATGTTTATTTTGTTTTTTTTTTAATTTTTGTTTATTTTATTTATATTTATATTTAAGTTTATTTTTATTTTTTTATTTTAGTTTTATTTATTTTAGTTTAGGTTTTTTATTTTAGTTTTTTTTTAGGTTTAGGTTTATTTTTTAGTTTAGTTTTATTTTTATTTTTTTTTAGGTTTAGTTTTATTTTATATTTTTATGTTTAAGTTTAGGTTTTTATTCTATCTTTTTAGGTTTAGGTTTTCATTTTAGGTTTATTTTTAGGTTTTTTTTAGTTTAGGTTTAGGTTTATTTTTAGTTTATTTTATTTTATTTTGTTTAGGTTTAAGTTTAAGTTTTCTTTAATTTAGTTTAGTTTATTTCGGTTTAGGTTTAGGTTTGTTTGATTTTTATTTTAGGTTTAGGGTTTTTTTAGTTTAAGGTTTAGGTTTCATTTTTTATTAATTTTTTGGTTTTATTTTTAGGTTTATTTTTTAGGTTTAAGTTTTTATTTATTTTTTATATTATTTTATTTTAGGCTTATTCATTTTTATTTTTGGTTTAGTTTTTATTATATTTAGGTTTTTTATTTTTTTGTTTAGTTTAAGTTTTTATTTATTTTATTTTAGTTTAGTTTTTATTTATTAAATTATTTTCTTTTTAAGTTTAGGTTTAGGTTTGGCTTTGAGTTTATTTTTATATTTTATTTTGGTTTAGGTTTTTTATTATTTTTTTTAGGTTTTATTTAGTTTAGGTTTAGTTTTATTAACTTTTTAGGGTTTAGGGTTTAGGGTTTAGGGTTTGGGGTTTAGGGCTTTTTTTTGTTTAGGTTTGAGGGTTTAGGGTTTCGGGTTTAGGGTTTTGGGTTTAGGGTTTAGGGTTTAGGCTATAGGCTTTAGGGTTTACGGTTTAGGTTTTAGGTTTAGAGTTCAAGTTTTAGTTTAGGGTTTAGGGTTTTTGGTTTATTTTAAATAAAGAATAAATTCAGATTCAATATTTCTTCTTTCTGATTTCATGAACCAAGTAACATAGCAAGTTTTCAAAGAGATAAGTGATGACAAACATAAAGAATGAGCATGCATAGAGCAAATCAAAAACCCTAGATAACTAGAACCGTCTCTACTGTAAAGACACAGTTCCATAATTAGCAGATCGGATCGGCAGTTCGTCAATTTCTCCAGTTCCCATAAGAACCACCAACCCCCACCGACTTCTCGAGTAGCGGGATCTCTCCCTCTGCCACCACAGCAGCGGTAACCTTTATCTCTCTTCCTACCTCCATAACCACCATTGCTTTGACAACAACCTCCATATCCACCAGCACCTCCAGATCCCACACCACAACTACAATAACTGCCACCTCTGCTAGATCTAGACTAAGCTGAGTTGATAGTGATGTTCCTGTCATCAAGGTTCTGCCCATTTTTAGGGTTTTGGTTTAGGTTTAGGTTTATTAGGTTTTAGGGTTTCAGTTTATTTTCTAATTTATTTAGTTACTTTAGGTTTAGGTTTAAGTTTTGGTTTAGGGTTTAGGGTTTAGGGTTAGTGTTTAGGATTTAGGGTTTAGGGTTTAGAATTTTAGAGTTTTTTCTTTTAGGGTTTAAGGTTTAGGGTTTTTTAGGGTTTAGGGTTTAAGGTTTAGCATTTTTTTTAAAATTAAGTAAGCTGATAGGTTTAGGTTTATTTAGTTTATTTTTATTTAGGTTTATTTTTTATTTTTATTTAGTTTAGTTTATTTATTTTTGGTTTATTTACTTTAGTTTAAGTTTTTTATTTTATTTTGTTTTTTAGATTTAGGTTTAACTTTAGATTTATTCTTTTTAGTTGAGTTATATTTTTATTTTATTTTTTAGGTTTAAGTTTTATTTTTTTATTTTAAGGTTTAAGTTTAATTTTTTTTTTATTTTTTTAGGTTTATGTTTTAGGTTTATTTTAAGATTTCATTTTTATAGTTTAGGTTTAAGTTTTTTTTTTAGTTTATTTTATTCTATTTAGTTTATGTTTAGGTTTTGGCTTAGTTTATTTTTGGTTCAGATTTGGGTTTTATTTATTTTGGTTTAGTTTATTTTAGTTTAGGTTAAGGTTTATATTATTAATTCTATTTTTATTTTAGGTTTATGTTTTTTTTTTAGTTTAGGGTTTATGTTTTATTTTATATTTATTTTTAGGTTTATTTTTTAGGTTTAGGTTTTTATTTTGTTTATTTTATTTTATTTTAGGTTTATTTTATTTTTATTTTACAATTAGTTTTTATTTTATTCATATTTTCTATTCTTAAGTTTATTTTATTTTTAGGTTTAATTTAGGTTTTTATTTAGTTTATTTTAGTTTATTTTTATTAGTTTATTTTATTTTCTTTTTAGTTTTAGGTAAAGGTTTTTATTTTATTTTAATTTTTTTATTATATTTAGGTTTAGGTTTTATATATATTTTATTTTTAGGTTTTATTCAATTTATGCTTTGATTTTTATGTTTTACGGTGTAGTGTTTAGGGTTTAGGGTTTAGGGTTTAAGGTTTCAGGGTTTAGGGTTTATGGTTAGGGTTTAAGGTTTAGAGTTTAGGGTTTAGTGTTTAGGCTTTAGGGTTTAAGGTTTTAAGGTTTGTTTAGGTTTAGGGTTTAGGGTTAGGATTTTTTTAAATTAAGTAAAAGCGGTATGTTTAAATTTATTTAGTTTACTTTTAGTTTAAATATATTTTTTGTTTTTATTTATGTTTATTTTTTATTTTTATTTTGTTTTGTTTATTTATTTTAGGTTTATTTGTTTTAGTATAGGTATTTTATTTTAGTATATTTTTTTGGTTTACATTTATTTTTTTAGTTGAGTTTTATTTTTATTTTCTTTTTTTGTTTAGGTTTTATTTTTTATTTTTAGGTTTAAGTTTAGGTTTAGGGTTTTATTTTCTTTTTTTAGATTTAGGTTTTAGGTTTTTATTTTAGGTTTATTTTTAGGTTTTATTTCTTAGTTTAGGTTCAGGTTTATTTTTAGTTTATTTTATATTACTTAGTTTAGGTTTAGGTTTAATATAATTTAGTTTAGTTTATTTTAGTTTAGGTTTTGGTTTACTTTATTTTGTTTATTTTTTTTAGTTTTGGTTTTAGATTTTATTTATTTTTTATTTTAGGTTTATTTTTTGGTTTAGGTTTTTGTTTAGTTTTTATTTTATTTTAATATAGGTTTATTTTAGGTTTATCTTATTTTCATTTTATGTTTAGTTTTTATTTTATCCAGGTTTCTTATTCTTAGGTTTATTTTATCTTTTTAGCTTACTTTAGGTTTATATTTATTTTATTTTAGTTTATATTTTTTTATTTATTTTATTTTATTTTATTTTTAGGTTTTTATTTAGGTTTTTATTTTATGATTTTATTTAGGTTTAGGTTTTTTTATTTATTTTATTCTTAGGTTTTATTTCGTTTAGAATTAGGTTTCATGCTTTTAGGGTTTAGGGTTTAGTGTTTAGGGTTTATGGTTTTAGGGTTTTATGGTTTTAGGGTTTAGGGTTTAGGTAGGTTAGGGTTTAGCATTTAGGGTTTAGGGTTTAATGTTTGGGCTTTTGAGTTTAGGGTTTTAAGGGTTTAGGGTTTAGGGTTTAGGGTTTAGAATTAGCTTAGGGTTTAAGGTTAGTTTAAGGGTTAAGATTTAAGGTTTAGGGTTTAAGCTTTTAGGTTTTTACTATTTAGGGCTTATGGTTTAGGGTTAATTTAGGGTTTAGGGTTTAAGATTAAGGTTAGGTTTAGTGTTTAGGAGGTTTAGGGTTTTAGGGTTTTGGGTTTAGGGTTTAGGGTTTAGGGTTTAGGGTTTAGAGTTTAGTATTTAGGCTTTGGGGTTTAGGGTTTTTAGAGTTTAGGGTTTAGGGTTAGCTTAGGGCTTATAGTTTTTTTTTTTTAAAAAAAAAATTAAGTGAACTAATAGGTTTATGTTTATTTACTTTATGTTTTACTTATTTTAGTTTATTTTAATTTTTATTTTTCTTTATGTTTATTTTTTTTAGTTTAGTTTATTTATTTTAGTTTAGGTTTTTTATTTAACTTTATTTTTTAGTTTTAGATTTCAAT
Organism: Cymbidium sinense; assembly: GCA_021442155.1. Lineage (NCBI taxonomy): Eukaryota > Viridiplantae > Streptophyta > Magnoliopsida > Asparagales > Orchidaceae > Cymbidium > Cymbidium sinense. The sequence goes on along the minus strand of CM038220.1, from coordinate 44,240,936 downwards.
TTTTTATTTTATTTTTTTAGGTCTAGGTTTAAGGTTTTCATTTCTGATTTAGGGTTTAGGTTTATTTTTAAGTTTTATTTTTTAGTTTAGGTTTTGGACTATTTTTAGTTTTGTTCTTTTATTTTGTTAAGGTTTAGTTTTAGGTTTAGGTTTTATTTATTTTAGTTTAGTTTATTTTAGTTTAGGTATAGGTTATTTTATTTTGTTTATTTTATTTTTATTTTAGGTTTCAATTTTTTTTTCTTTTAGGTTTTAAGTTTTAATTTTAGCTTTATTTTTTAGGTTTAGGTTTTATTTAGATTTTGTTTTTTTTTATTTTAAGATTATTTTAGGTTTATTTTATTTTTATTTTACGTTTAGTTTTAATTTTATTTAAGTTTTTTATTCTTAGGTTTATTTTATTTTTAAATTTAGTTTATGTTTTTATTTATTTTATTTTTATTTATTTTTAATTTTTTATGTTATTTTACTTTTAGGTTTAGGTTTATGTTTTAGTTTAGGTTTTTATTTTATTTAGGTTTAAGTTTTTTATTTATTTTATTTTTAGGTTTTATTTAGTTTAGGTTTAGGTTTTAGATTTTTAGGGTTTAGGATTTAGGTTTTAGGGTTTTAGGGTTTAGGATTTAGGGTTAGGGTTTAGGGTTTAGGGTTTAAGATTTAGGGTTTAGGGTTTAAGAATTTTATTTTTGAATTAAGTAAATTGATTGGTTTAGGTTTATTTAGTTTTTTTATTTGTTTTAATTTTTTTTTTCATTTAGGTATTTTTTTTTTAGTTTTATTTATTTTTTTAGGTTTATTTATTTCAGTTTAGGTTTTTTATTTCAATTTTTTTAGGTTAAGGTTTATGTTTATTTTTTAGTTTAGTTTTTTTATTTCTTTTTATTTTTTGGTTTAGGTTTTATTTTTTATTTTTATGTCTTTATTTAGTTTAAGTTTTTAGGATTTAGGGTTTAAGATTTAGTGTTTAGGGTTTAAGGTTTAGGATTTTATGGTTTAGGGTTTAGGATTAGGGTTTAAGGTGAATGGTTTAGGGTTTAATGTTTAAGCTTTAGGATTTAGGGTTTTTATGATTTAGGGTTTAGGGTTAGCTTATGGTTTAGGGTTAGTTTATGGATTAGGGTTTAAGGTTTAGCATTTAGGCTTTAGTGTTTTGGGTTTTTAAGGTTTAAGGTATAGGGTTTAGGGTTAGTCTAGGGTTTAGTGTTTATGGTTTAAGGTATAGGGTTAAGGGTTTCAGGTATATGATTTAGGGTTTAAGTTAGGGTTTAGGGTTTATAGTTTAGGGTTAGTTTAGGATTTTTTAGGGGTTAGGGTTTAGGGTTTAGGGTTTAGGGTTGTAGGTTTAGTGTTTAGGGTTTAGGGTTTATCTTTTAGGGTTTAGGATTTAGGGTTTAGGGTTTAGGGGTTTTTTTTTAAAAATTAAGTAAATAAATAGATTTAGAGATATTTAGTTTATTTTTTATTTATTTATTATTATTATTTTAGGTTCATAATTTTTGTTTAGTTTAGTTTATTTGTATTAGGTTTATTTATATTAGTTTAGGTATTTTATTTTAGTTTATTTTTTAGGCTTGAGTTTAGGTTTATGTTTATTTTTTTATTTAGTTTTATTTTGATTTTATTTTTTATTTTTATGTTTTTATTTTATTTTATGTTTATTTTATTTTTATTTTATTTAGGTTTTTTATTTTTAGGTTTAATTTATATTTTATTTTAGTTTAGGTTTTTATTTATTTTATTTTAGGTTAGTTTTTATTTTTTATTTTATTTTATTTTTTGGTTTTGGTTTAGGTTTAGGTTTTACTTTAGGTTTTTATTTTCTTTTATTTTTTATTTTATTTAAGTTTAAGTTTTTTTATTTAGTATATTTTTATGTTTTATTTAGTTTAGGTTTATGTTTTTAGGTTTTGTTGTTTAGGGCTTAGGGTTTAGGGTTTAGCATTTAGGATTTAGGGTTTGGGGTTTTGCCTTTAGAGTTGTAGGTTTTATGGTTGTAGGTTTAGGGTTTAGGGTTTAGGGTATAGGGCTTAGGGTTTTAGGGTTTAGGGTTTATGGTTAGTTTTAGGGTTTAGGGTTTGGCATCTAGGGTTATAGGTTTATAGTTTAGGGATTAGGGTTTAGGGTTTAGTGTTTAGGGTTTAGGGTTTAGGGTTTAGGGTTTAGGTTTTTTTTTGAAATTAAGTAAACTAGTCCGTTTAGGTTTATTTAGTTTATTTTATATTTTCATTTAGGTTTATTTTATATTTTTATTTAGTTTAGTTTACTTATTTTATGTTTATTTATTTTACTTTATTTTTTAGGTTCAAGTTTAAGTTTATGTTTATTTTTCAGTTTAGTTCTATTTTAATTTTAGGTTTAGGTTTAGGTTTTTATTTTACTTTTTTAGGTTTAGGTTTTAGGTTTTCATTTTAGGTTTATTTTTAGGTTTTATTTTTTAGTTTAGGTTTATTTTTAGTTTATTTTATTTTATTTATTTTATGGTTTAAGTTTAGTTTATATTAGGTTTAGGTTTTTTTTTTAGTTTTTTTTAGGTTTATTTTTTAGGTTTAGGTTTTTATTTAGTTTTATTTTAGGTTTATTTTATTCTTATTTTACATTTAGGTTTTATTTTATTTAGTTTTTTTATTATTAGGTTTATTATATTTTTTTGGTTTAGTTTAGGTTTTTATTAATTATATTTTAGGTTAGTTTTTATTTTTATTTTATATTATTTTTAGTTTTAGGTTTAGGATTAGGTTTTAATTATGTTTTTTTATTTTGTTTTAGGTTTTTTTATTTATTTTATTTTTATGTTTTATTTAGTTTATGTTTAGGTTTTTAGGTTTTTAGGGTTTAGGGTTTAAGGTTTAGGGTTTAGGGTTTTGGGTTTGGAGTTTAGGGTTTAGGGTTGTAGGTTTTCGGGTTTAGGGTTTAGGGTTTTAGGATTTAGAGTTTAGGGTACAGGGTTTAGGTTTTAAGGTTTTAGGGTATAGGGTTTAGGGTTTAGGGTTGTAGGTTTAGGGTTTAGGGTTTAGGGTTTAGGTTTATTTTAGAAATTAAAATTTAAGGTTAGAGTTTTTTTCTATTTTTTCATTATTATTACGTTTTATTTTTTTTAAAATTAAGTAAACCGGTAGGTTTATGTTTATTTAGTTATTTATTTTAGTTTAGGTTTTTTATTTCCATTTATTTTGTAGGTTTAGGTTTAGGTTTAGGTTCACTTTTTAATTTAGATTTTATTTTTTTATTTTTAGGTTTAGGTTTACGGGTTTCTTTTATTTTTTATGTTTTGGTTTTATGTTATGTTTTATGATTATTTTTAGCTTTTAATTTTTAGTTTAGGTTTAGGTTTATTTTTAGTTTATTTTAATTTATTTAGTTTAGTTTAGGATTAGGTTTAGTTTATTTTAGGTTTTGGCTTAAGTTTTATTTATCTTAGTTTAGTTTATTTTAGTTTAGGTTTAGGTTTATTTTATTTTTATTTTAGGATTAGGGTTTTTTTTTCAGTTTAAGTTTTATTTTTTATTTATTTTTAGGTTTCATTTTTAGGTTTATTTTTTATTTTTAGGTTTTTATTTAGTTTTTTACTTTATTTTATTTTAGGTTTATTGTTTTTATTATAGTTTTAGTTTTAATTTTATTTATGTTTTTTATTTTTTTAGTTTAGTTTAGGTTTTTAGTTATTTCATTTTAGTTTAGTTTTTAGTTTTTAGTTTTTATTTTATTTTCTTTTTAGGTTTTGGTTTAGGTTTAGGTTTAGGTTTTGGTTTTAGTTTATGTATTTATTTTATTTTATTTTTTATTTTATTTTGGTTTTGGTTGTTTTATTTATTTTATTTTTAAGTTTTATTTAGTTTAGGTTTAGGTTTTTAGCTTTTTAAGATTTAGGGTTTAGGGCTTAGTGTTTAGGGTTTGGGGTTTATTGTTTAAAGTTTATTGTTTTTTATTATTATTTTTTTAGGTTTAGGGTTTAGGGTTTATGCTTTATGTTAGGTTTTAGGTTTTGGGTTCAGGTTTTAGTTTAGAGTTTAGGGTTTTCAGCTTATTTATTAACAAAGAATAAATTCAGATTCAACATTTCTTCTTTTTGATTTTATCAACCAAGTAACGCACTATATTTTCTAAGACACAAGCGATGACATAGATAAAAAATGAGCACGCATAGAGAAAATAAAAAATAATAGATAACTAGAGCCGTCTCTACTGTAAATTCATAGTTCCATAAGCAGCAGATCGGATAGACCGTTCTTCAGTTTCTCCAGTTCCCATCAGAACCCCCCTGGCCTCCCGAGTAGTAGGTCCACCATCATATCCTCGATCTCTCCATCTGACACCACTACGTTGGTAACCTTCATTGCTCCTCCCGCTCCATAACCACCACCGCCCGGCCCACCACCTCCATATCTACCAAAGACTCAAGATCCCCACCACCATCAAGGATAATGGTCAGCCCGCTGCTTGCTTCCACCATATCTGGGAGAGCTTGATTGTATGTTCCTACTGCCTTTTGCTCATTCATGTGGTTTAGGGTTTAGTTTTTGGGTTTCTGTGATATTTTTAATTTATTTAGCCACTTTTAGGTTTAGGGTTTGGGGTTTAGGGTTAGGGTTTAGCGTTTAGGGTTTGGGGTTTGGGGTTTATGATTTTAGGTTTTAGAGTTTATGATTTTAGGGTTTAGGGTTTAGGATTTAGGGTTTAAAGCAAGTGTGTCTGCAGGGTTTAAGGCTCAGGGTTTAGAATTTAGGGCTTATGGTTTTAAATTACAAAATGAGTAGCCTTTAGGCTCATTTAGTTTATTTGTATTTTATCTTAGGTTTATTTTTATCTTTGTTTAAACTGTTAATTTTTATTTCTTTATTTTAGGCCTTTCTTTATCTACCATTTTCTAGGCCTGCTTCAGTCAGATCATTTTTTGAGTCATTTTATACATTTCTTTAGGCCTAAGCCTTTTCCCTTTAGCCTCAGGCTCTTTATCTATTATCTTAGATCTAGATCAAGTTTATCTTTAGGTCTTATCTTTTACCAGCTCAGGCTCATTCTTAGCTCATTCATTCTTATCTAGTAGCCTAGCCTGCTTATTTATCTTGCTGCCTAGGATCAGTTCATCTTAGCCTTTAGTCATGCCTGCTCTTATTTATCTTTATCTTTAGCCTAGGGCTCAGTCATCTTTAATCCATTCTGTGCCTTTTTAGCCTTAGGCTTATTTTAGGTCATAATAGCTCAGATCTTTACCTTTCATCTTTTAGGATTTAGCGCAGGTGGCCTCTCAGGTCCCCAGGCCTCAGTGGCGCAGCCTGGTGGCCCAGGCCCAGTGGCCTATCTTGTGGCCTGGCAGTGGCCCAGCCTTGTGGTCAGCCTCAGTGGCTCAGGTATTGCTTCAGCTCAGCCTTGTGGCCTTGCAGTCATGCCTTGGGTTCCATGCAGGGTATCTATCTTAGTTTATCTTGTTCATTCTTTATTTCATGCCTAATCTTTATCTTTATCATTTATTATCATTTTATATCTTATTTATTAGATCTTTATCTTAGCCTATCTCAGGCTCAGGGCTCAGCTCAGTTTATCTGGCGAGTATTTTATCTTCCTTTGTGGGCCTAGGCTCTCATTTATCTTTAGGCCTAGGCTGTTTAGGCTTTTAGCTTTATCTTTGTGGCCCAGCACTCAAGCTCTTACATCTTTGGCTCATTTCAGATTTTATCTAGCTCAGGGCCTTTATCTTATCTTAGCCTAGGCTAGGTTATCTTTACTCATTTTTCATTTTATCTTAGGCACATCTTTTTAGCCTAGCCTTAGGTCTTATCTTCATCCAATCCGGCCATCCTAGCTCATTCTTATTTTTTATCTTACATCTAGTCTCATCTTATTTAGGCCTTTTATCCCAGGTCTTCATTTTAGCCTAGCCAGGCCATCTTATCTTATCTTATCTCAGCTCAGGCCTCAGGCCTCTTGCCTGTCTAATCATCTTAACTTCATCTATCAGGCTCAGCTCATGCATATCTTATCTTAGGTCTTTACTTTTAGCCCAGGCCCAGGCCTTGTGGCCTGTGGCCCAGGGCTCAGGCAGGGCCTGGCCTGTGGATCTCAGCAGATCAGGGCCCAGATTTCAGGGCCCATAGGCCTGCCTATGCCTCAGGGGGCCAGCCTGGGGCCTAGGCCAGGTCACTGTGGCCTCTTCCTGTGCCTAGCTAGGGCCCAGTTTAGTGGCTCTTGGGATCAGGCAGGGTCCTAGTGGCTCAGTGGCAGAACTGTTTAAAGCCTGGGTCAGGGTAGGGCTCTGGCTCAGCTTAAGAGTCAGCTTATGGCTATGGTTTTGTTTTGTGTTTAGGGTCAGGTATAGTTTAGTTTAGAGTTTTAAAATATTAAGTAAATTAGTAGGTTTATGTTTGCTTAGTTTATTTTTTATTTATTTTAGTTTATTTTATTTTTTTATTTTTATTTATGTTTTATTTTTTTTATTTAGTTTAGTTTAGTTTAATTTATTTTTATTTAGTTTAGTTTATTTGTTTTAGGCCTAAATCTGTGAAGTCACAGTCTACATGGTTCCCCAAGCAGAGAACATAGTAGCAGATGCTTTGGCCAAACTTGTCGAAGAATTGGCATGTACGGAAGATGAGTCGATTCCAATAAGTGTCTAAAATAGACAAGTTCTATCCCTAATTGATACAGAACTCATCGAGAGACTTTCTCTTGAAGGAGAGGTTACTGTTACCAATAAGGACAAGGAGCTAGATTGGAGGCAACCGTTCATAGACTATATGAACACCGACAAACTACCTAAAGAAAAGTGACAAGCCCATCAGGTGAAATAGAGAGCTCTCTCATATGATCTCATTGATGGCACTTGTACTGACAATCTTTTGATCAAATGTGGTTATGTTGTTTGGACAAACATGAAGCCCATAGGATTATGACCAAGGTACATTCAAGTCTTTGCGGAGCACATCAATCTGGTCTGAAGATGAAGATGAGCATCAAGAAACTAGGATACTGTTGGCCTTTGATGATTATAGACTGCATGGACGTGTCTAGGAGTTGCCATCTGTGTCAGGTACACGGTGTGGTCCAACATCAACCACCCAACATTCTACACCCTACGTTAGCCTCATGGCCATTTGAGTGTTGGGGAACTGACATTGTGGGTCTGATCATCTTTCTTCCAAGGTTCATCATTTCATTCTAGTTGCCACTGACTACTTTTCCAAGTGAACGGAGGCAATCCCACTCAGAGAGGTCACAGCTCAGCATGTGCTTCAATTTTTCAGGAACCATATCGTATATAGGTTCGGGGTGCCTCGACAAATTATATCAGATAATGGTACTACATTCAAAAGCACTAAGATCAATAGCTTCACCAGAAGACATGGTATAGATTGGACATACTTCACCATCTACTACCCCAGAGCAAATGGCTTAGTAGAAGCATTCAATAAAACTCTAATCCAAATACTAAAGAAGACTCTTGATGATAATAAATGACGTGAATGAGTAGTTGGTTGGAAGCCTTCGAACTCTTTGTCACATACAGAACTCCAACTCAGTCTACCCCATTTTCCGTAGTGTATGGGTCCGAAGCCATTCTGCCTGTAGAAGTTCAACTCATGCCACAATGGATAGTATTGGGTAGCAAGATCACTACAGAATAGAATACAAAGTTGCAGTTAGAAGAGCTAGAAGGTTTGGAGGAGGGTCGCCTACGGGCATGCCAGAACCACGAGTTATACAAAGAAAAAATTATTCAAGCTCACAACAAGCTGGTCTGCCCTAGCTCTTTCCAAGTAGGAGAACTTGTGTTAGTCCTAAGGAGACCAATTCTTGCCCATCGAAAGATGGGAGGAAAGTTTGAACCCACTTGGGAAGGCCCCTATGTCATAGAGAAGGCCTAGCGGGGATCCACGACTCATTGATTGTAAAGGGGAACACCCGATGCTTCTAATTAATGGGCTCTATTTGAAGAAATATTACCCATAAATCATGTTTGAAAACAATTATCAACAATAGAACAAAAAAAAATCTAATTCCATTTCATCAAAAACTTATATTCTTTCGAAGCGTTATTTTCTTATCTTGCGAATCCACCATGACGTGTTTAGGATAAGTGTAAGAGAACCCAAGAGGCATCATATCCCTCTTTCATGACACAAACACAATCTCCTAGTGCTATTAGAATAGGTGTGAGAGAACCCAAGAGGCATCCTATTTCAATTAGCACAATCATGTTAGGTGTGAGAGAACTCAAGTGGCATCCTTTCTTAGTGGGAATTCTAGTTGCCATCCGTGGTACCACTTCATCAAATTCCCAAAGTATGATTAGGGTAGGTGTGAGAGAATCCAAGTAGTGTCCTATTCCCTTTAACACAAGCACAAAAACAAACACAAATCTTTTTTCTCGAGCTTTTTTGATGTGGGAGAAAGCCCCATGTGGCACTCACTCATTAGCTATTGTAGGTCTGGTTTACATGCTACCTTGCTAGTATGTCACCCTAGTGGTTCATTTTTTGGAGGATGTGAGTCCCCGTGCTTTCTTCCTAACTTGATCATTGTAAACCAATGAGCGCCTTGTTAGTTTGGTAGTTTTCACTTCCCAGCTAGTAAACTACCTCATGTTGACTTTATTTAAGAAGATGTGAGTCCCCATGCTTTCTTTTTGAACTAGCCATCATGCACTGACTAGGTCGAGTATCCTCGAGGTCTAGGTGTAAGAGTCCCCCAAAGGATCCTATTCCTTCAGCACAAACACATATCTTTTATCTCAGGCTACTTTGATGTTAGAGCAAGCACCCTGTGGCACTCACGCTTTAGCTACTCTAGGTCGGGTCTAAATGCTACCTCACTAGTATGTCACCCTAGTGGTTCATTATTTGGAGGATGTGAGTCCCTGTGCTTTCTTCCTAACTTGACCATTACAAACCAACGAGGGCCTTATTAGTTTGGTAGTCTTGACTGCCCAGCCAGTAAGCTACCTTATATTGATTTTGTTTAAGAGGATGTGAGTCCTCGCACTTTGTTCTTGAACCAATCATCATGATCTAACTATGTCAAATATATTCGAGGTTTAGGATAAGGCCCCCAAAGGCTCCTTTCCTCTTGACTACATTTGAGTCAATATAAGTCCCCCAATGGAATTCACTCAGTAGTCTCCCTAGGTCAAATGGCACTTATCAAGTTGAAGACAGACTATCCTAGCAATCAATTTCTCTATAGGAGGATGTGAGTCCCCACGCTTTCTTTCTAGGCTGGTTGTTGCAAACTGATAGGCACTTTATGTTGGTTAATGTCACTATACTGACAATGACTCACCCAATGGATTCACCACTCTTGGTAGATGTGAGTCCCTGTGCTTTCTCCATGAGTTGTCCACTGAATACCTATGATTTTATCTTCTCCAGGGTTTTGGATCAAGCTCTTAGCGGCCCCTCTCCCTTGGGCATTCTATTTGGATCATGTCCTTTGAGACCCCATTTAGACACTACCCAAGGTTACTTTTGGATTGGACAGTCCCCTTTTCCTATTAGCCACCCTTGTGGTTGGAAAATTTGTTCAACGGATGCACAGATTCTCCATTAGTTCAGTAAATTTGAGATAAGTCTAGGCCGATATAAGGTCCTTCTCAGTTTGATCCCTCGCAAATTAATAGGGTCCACGATAAACAAACTAAACAAACAAATAAAATATTTGCTTGGGGATTAGGAATTTAAGCCTCCAAAGGGCTCATTTTCCAAAGCAGGTATCCTCTCTTTAGGGGAGTGTTAGCAGAACTGCCTATAGGAATTATCTGACTACATGAGTTGAGATAAGTCCCCAGGTTGACACTCTCTCTGTAATAACCCTTAGGTTGGGTTCAGTCTATTTTTCCACAAGCAGGTTGCGTCAGTAGTCATTATGCTTTGGAAGATGTAAGACTATGATGCATTCTTTCTAGCATGACTGTCTCAAACTGACAAGTAGCCCTAGGTCAAGTTTGATTTGTTTCCCAAAGCAACCGATCACCCTAGTGGTCTTTGGTAGTGGAAAATGTGAGTCCCCATACTTTCTTCCCCTGAATTGATCATTGCAAACCAAAAGGCACTCCTTTGGCTGAATAGTTCTCCCCTTGGCCTGGAAGCTACTCCCTTTGGTTCAGTAAATTTGAGATAGGTCTAAACTAATATAAGATCCTTCTCAGTGTGATCCATCACAAACCAATAGAATCCATCAAAATAATTAAAAAAATGAAATCAATCTTGACTATCTTTGAGCTGATTTAAGTCCCCTAGCGGCTTTCACTCAATAGTCAGGCTTAGGTTGAGTTCGATTTATTGCTTTGCCAACCAATCACCCCAATGGTTCCTTATTTTGGAAGATGTGAGTCCCTGCCCTTTCTTCCTAACTTGACCATTGCTAATCAAAAGGAACCCCTTTAGTTGGATAGTCTTACTATCTTGTTGGTAGACTATTCCCTTTGGATTGGCAAATCTGAGCTTGCTCTAGGCCTCAATGGCCCCTACTAAGTGTAGTCCATCATAAACCGACATAATCCATCAAAACAAATTTTAAATGAAATTGATCTTGACTATTTTCGAGATGATGTAAGTCCTCTAGCGGCATTCACTCAATAGTCAGCCTTAGGTCGGGTTCCATTTGTTGCCTTGCCAACTGATCACCCTAGTGGTTCTTTATTTTAGAAGATGTGAGTCCCAACACTTTCTTCTTAAACTTGACCATTGCAAACTGAAAGGTACCCCTTTGTTTGGATAGTCCTACCATGTTGTTGGTAGACTATTCCCTTTGGATTGGTAAATCTAAGTTAGCCCAAGGTCTCCATGACCTCTACTCAGTGCAATCCATCATAAACCGATGGGATACATCAAAAATAACCTAAAAAATGAAATTAATCTTGACTATCTTTGAGTTGATTTAAGTCCCCCAACATCATTCACTCAATAGGCAGCCCTAGGTTAGGTTCAATCCATTGCCTTGCCAATGAATCACGCTAGAAACTCGTCCCTACTGTGGAGGATGTAAGTCTACTATGCTTTTCCTAGTCTGTTGCTGAAAGGCAATCCCTTTGATTGGTTAGTCCTACTATGTGTTTTGCAGACTACCCCTTTGGATTGGTAAGTCTGAGTAAGGTCTAGGCCTCCATGGCCCCTACTCAATTTGATCCATCATAAAATAATAGGATCAATCTCAAATTCAAAAATATAAAAAATCTGAAACAAATTCAACCCTCCTCCCTCGGTGGAGTCAAACAAGCAACTAAAAAACAACAATAAAAAAAAAAAATCAAAATAATCAAACAATCAAATCCTTTGTTCTGCTTCTCCTCAGTGAGATTCAAGTTTTTTAGTTCCCTCAACAGATCTTGAATTCTAATCCCTCAGTGGATTTCAAACCTCTCATCCCCTTGTGGATGACTTAAACTTGTTTCCCTAGTGGAAGGATCACATATTCTATCCCTAGTGGATTTCTCTTTCACTCTCTTACATCTCTGACATGAGTAGAGTCACATTACACTAAGCTCTAGATTCCCTCTACACCTTGAGTTAGGAGTAGATCATTTTTGCTATTACTTGTGATCATTCTGTGTTGTTTAGCAGTTTAGTCAACACTAATACATGTGATGTACCTTATCAGTCACACCACACTTATTGGGCATCCTTTCTTGACCTCATTTATAGAATAAGCTCTCTACCCCTCCATCTTAGACATAGGACTTCTCTTAGACACTAAGAGTTTCCTTAGTCTTAAGACACTTCTAGTGATTAGGTGAACATTAAACCTAACCTTAGAAACTTAGAAGAGTTAGCTATAGGAATAGGTCATGCCTTAGGTGTGTTAGGATAATTTGCCTACCCTATAGCTTGAACCAAATCCTCACTTCCTCCTTTCAAGTCAGACTCCAACTCAATCTCAAACTAAAATCAATTCAAAACTTAATTGATTTTCTCAAACTCAAATCAATTCCAAATGATTGAAGCTTATGATTGAATTTCAAGTTCAAAAATCCTTCCAAAGTCACTTTGATTCTTTCTTATGGCTTGAATCAAATCCAAATCAATTCAAATTCAAGAGATTTTCTCATAACCCATTTATATTCTCATTTATATTCACAAATATAAATGAATATAGATTCAAATATCCAAAACTAAATTCAAAACTGAAATCCAAATTCAACTAAAATTCAACCCAAGCCTTTCAAGTCAAATTCTTGAACTTAGCCAAATCAGATTCAAATCAAGCAAAAATCTTAATTCTTCTTCATGATCCAATCAATCCTTCAATCATGAATCCAAATATAAATACAAACTTCAATCATCAAACCAAAGCTAAATTCAAAAATCAAACTCATGTTCACCCTTTTGAACTTGAAATTGTCAAATGAATCAAAACCCATTTGACTCCAAATCACTTGTAGATGGATCTATATTTTAATCATAGTCCATATGTGAGCTCAACCAAACTTGATTCAAGCCTTGATCAAGTAAATTGATCCACTTGGGCTCACTTGCTAAAGTACCCCTTTTGAGCCAAATTCTAATCCTACCCAATTTAGATTGAACTAAGCCCAACTAAGCCTCAAATTGTGAGCAACAATTATGATGAGATGATCATTCAATCAAATTGGGTCAAATCAAGTCAAACCTAAAGGTTGACCAAGTCAACACTTAGCCAAAATGAAACCTAAACTAGCCAAAATCTACCATAGGCCAAATTGATTGAAACCATTGATCAAAACTCATTCATGATCAATATTTGAACTTGACCAAGTCATCATTTGAGCCTAACCTAGCCCAATTGGCCACTTGACCCAAGTTGACCCAACTTGACCTAAAAGTCAAAATGTGTCAAAACTTGATCTAAGCCAATTTGGTTAAAACCAATGTGTCAAGTTCTTCCAAATCACTTATTGAACTTGACCAAAGCCTTAATTGACCAACTAAACACAACCTAGCCCAATTGACCATGAACCCAACATGGCCTAAAAGGTCAAATTGAGCCAAAATTAAACTAAACCAAAATTGATTGGAAATAAAGATACCAATACATTTCACATGACCAATGAAACCTAAACCAACCCATGACCTAACCCAAATAGGTCAAATGGGACAAATTGGTCAACTTGACCCATTTGACCTAAATAAAATCAAATGAGCCAAATCTAAATATAAACCAAATTGATTGGAAACAAAGATACCAAATAAATTCATATGGTCATATGAACTTGACCCAACCCTTGGTTTAACCCAATTTGACCAATTGGTCAACTTGATCTAGGTTGACCCATTTTGACCTAAATGGGTAAACATGAGCCAAATTATTTCAAATCAATTCCAAATCATTGAAACTTGGCCCAACCCATTTTTCAATCATACCAAACATATTTAAACTGAAATCTAAGCCAAATGACCTTTTTGCCCCTAGGTCAAATGGTAACTATTGGCCAAATTCACTTGAAATTTGGTCAAATCCTCTTCATGACCACTTAGTACCCTCTTAGTGGACCAAGTGGACACTAGTGAGCATGGTGCGCAAGACCCAATGGCAGCCAAACCCAAGCCAATGGCCAAACTGACCACCCACTTGGAAATGAGCACATAGGAATCATTCCTCCACCTTGTTTTACACATGGCAACCTCTCCACTACCTTCCTCTGCCAAAACTGAACCATGTGCCATCTTAAATGACCTAACAAACTCATTTCATCTGATCAATTGATCCAAAATGGAAGGATAGCTTGAGGCCGTCTGATCCATCTATGGGGAGATATACTCCCCCTAATTTTATTTCATTTTCACACACTCACACTCGACTGAAGCTAGGGAACTCATAGAAAGCATCCTCAAGCTTCTCCAAGCCTCTTAGATCATGTTGCATTTCTCCATTTCTCAATTTATCAAAACCAAAAATAGGGATGGTAGCAAGGATTTCCATCTCACTCAATACCCAATATCAAGTGAATTGCTCTTGTAAGCACCCTTAGGGGACACAATCGAGTTGATCCAAAGCTTTATCTAAGTTCTCAAGGCACGAGAGAGGTGAGTTTGATCAAGGCTATAAGTAATTGAAGCCCACCTTGGTCCATAGGAAGATCCACTTCATCCCAAGGCTTAAAACTTTCAACAGGACTTTGTCTCCACAAGACGAAGCTACCTCAATGGTTGGGAATGCCGGTGATAGCCTCCACCAAGGTATGCCTTCAAACCGAGCCTAGAATAGGAAGTGTTTGGTCCTTTGTGAAAGAAATTTTCACCCCATGGCATTTTGATAGTTGGATGTCTTTCCCCTTGCATGATGATGGTGTGGGTTGAGTTTGAGCTCAATCTGAGCTCAATCGAACTCAGATCATGCCCTAAGAAGTGGACGGATGACCTCTCTTGAAGGTGAGCTCAGTGACGGATCATGGACCATCCATTCGCGTGTTTTGGATGGACGGTCCTGATCAAGCTGCATAGGATCTGTGATTAATCCTTTAAGAACTATGGGCTTAATCCTGACCATCCGATCTTTGATCAGACTATCGGGGAGAAAGCATGTAGCACCGCCATTGATGTATCCTGGGATGTGACTACTTAAATAGCAAATCCCATCGCACCACGTGAAAAAAATACGCGTGTCATCATGTAGATTAGTTTTTTTTTATTTTATTTATTTAGGTTTATTTTCATTCTTCAAAATAACATAACGAAATCTACAAAATAAAAAAAAAATACAAAATAAAATGCATCGCGAAGATAATTCAGTAAGAAATAATCTAAAATTATTTTCAACTGATTTTGAATAATGATTTTTTCATAATTAGGGTTTTAGTGGAAACATAATAACCCTAATTACTCCTTAATTATTTCATTAATTCCTATCAAATTTCTCAAATGCATTTAGTGGGATGACCTCTGCCTCCCCTAATTTTCTTAGGATTTATTGATGAGTTAATTTGGGAAATCAATTATTGAATCCTTAATCACACTCTTGATATAATTAAGGGTAATTAAGCATTTAAACAGTAGTTTAATCCTATTATTAAGTTATTTAAGCCTTGCTTAAGTGAAGAAGAGGTTTATGGAATGGGTTTGGGGAATTTTCCCTAAACCATTCCCTAAACTCCTTTCCTTCTTTAATCAAAACTTAATTAAGGGCTAATCTACTAATCACCTACTTAATTAACTTGATAAAAGTTTCATAATTTTCCAAAACTTAACCAATTCATCTTGGGTAGGTGCTTAGGTATTCAATAACCTAAGTAACTTCATGAAAACAAAATCCAACCCACATGTGTGGGAAGGGTTATGAAAGTACTTAAATTAAACCCTTTAGCCTAATTAATCACTAATTATGAGCCAATTGCATTAAGCCCTTTCTTTCCTAGGTGCATTGCTAATTTAAATTCCTTGTGAAGTTTTATGTCATACTTTGGCTCATAATTATTTGGTTAAATATGTTAAAGTAGTGTAAGTAAGGGGTAATTAATGAACTTAATGTACACCTTAACCTGAACAAACTATAAAATCAATATAATGGTTATAAAAATAAATTAAAACATCATACACATGTGGGGAATGGGTTAGGACCACCAAACCTTTCCACATTTCTTAAATTCAAATAAAACTCAAAACAAAACAAAAATCTATTTAAAACAAATTTGATTTACTTTAAATAATCATATTCCATAAGATTGTCTTTAGGAATTAATTAGGGTGAGTGAATTTACATACTTTGTTTACTTCATTTCTTTCCTAACATGCTAAATGTGTATGCCATATGAAAATCATGCATTCATGCCTTTTGAAAAATCAAATTAAAATGAATGTTTCCTTTATGTCAAATTGCATGCTTTGGCTAAAGTAAGGGTACGAATGGCTAATTTATCTACTAAATCCAAAATTATTTTCAAAACTTGTAAATGAAATATCACAACTAAAGAGTATGCTACTTTTAATTATTTATGAGCTTCCATATGAATAGTATAAAATGTGTTATGTGAGTCTCCCTTTCTTTCTTAACATATAATTGTATAGGATTTGCAAAATGTATGGTCCATTTGAAAAGGACATAACACATACATAAATCCATTCCTATACACTCCTATGTGATGACTTAAGAAGTAATTCCACATCACACATATAAACAAAATAATCAAACCAAAATCAAACAAACATAAATGTTTTACATGATTCTCTTTCCATGCATTTCTTTTTGTACATGCACATGCATTTATGAAAAGTGGTATATTAGTATAGACAATCTCGGGGTTACGAGGCTTTAAGTAGTCCTAAGTAGGTCTTGTACCTTACACCCCTGTGCTAACAATGGCACCATACTCACTTATGTCTTTTATACTTGTAAATGTGCATATGAAAAATGGATAAAAGAATCCCTCTTTTCTACTTAACAAAATCATGCATCATGAAGCATATAAATTTTCTTAAGTAACATCCCTTATTATTCATCATTAAGGTGTGCTAAACACTTCCATTTGCATGTATAGATATGCTTAGGAATCATCCATATGCATGTTACACATGTTGGGAAAGAAATAAAGTAAATGTGTGTTTTGTGATAGTAATTCACATTACTTAATCTTAAAATGTCTTTCTCTTTGAATAGGTTTGTTTAGGGAAAATCTTAAAATGTCTTTCACTTTTGGTCCTCGCCAAAGATCCCTAAATTTAGGTTCAGAGGTTGCCACTTTCCTTTGCAGGCTAAGAGCATAAATCCTCACCTCTTACGTATTTCCATGACATTGTATCATGGAATTGTAAGCCCTAGATTTCTAATAAGAATTCAACTCAAATAAATCAATTTAATTTCAAAAATGTAAAGCCTAATCATAGGATAGTTCAGGATGCTTCCTAGGCTTCCTAGTATCTTAAGCATCCCCTACTTATCTTTATTTGGCTTCAATAAGAACTCCTTCTTCTTGATGATCCCACTTGATTTTTCAAAAATAATCCAATTGATTAATAGTCCTACCTTTCGAAACCTTTGGAGACAATGATCATTTACCTTAATCAAGAGTATTTCTAAGGAATCATGTTCCTTAGGATGTAATTAACTATGGGGGTATTCCCCTGTATGGAACTTAATGAACCTAATTTAAAATAAACCCTGCTTTACTTTTTCATATAAAGTAAGGGAAGAATCTCTGCTACATTATGAAGACCCATAGTCCTTAGGAGTCCTTATTAAGGTGATTAGGTCCATTTGTAAGATGGTGACTTCTGTCTCTCGAGATAGTACATCATTCCTTAATACTATACCCGATCACCATAATAAGAACATATGTGGATCTACGTGGTGTCCCAACAAGGTGTTATATTTATATTTTCATTTATCCTCTTTCCCAAAGGGGATAGATAAAGGCAGGAATATATAAATTTTTCACCACAACAGCCAACCAAAATTCCAAGGACAACTAAAAGTTCTCCCACCAAAGCAGCTAAGTAAAACATCCATAAAGTAGCCACCAAAGAATAGCCCATCATTAGTAACTAACAAAAAAAAGATCCCCATCAGCCAAGGAAAAGCAAAAAAAATATAGTAAAACACCACATAATAGAGAAACAACCAACCAATCCAGCCAGCCAACAAAGCCTCCTAGCCAACCACGATAATAGCAGAAAACCCAAGTCAATGTAAAGACCAACAGAAGCCATCAAGTCAAAATCACCCAAGACAGCCAGGAAAATAATAACAACCAAAAAGACCAAAACCAGCCAACCTAGAATAATAACCAAACCAAAAGCCACTATAGCCAAGAGAGAAAGGCTAAAATAGGAGGAGAACAAAACCAAAATCGAAAGAAACAAAGCAGAATTAACAAAACTGACCATCAAGGCCCAGTCAATAAGAGAGAGAAAGTAATGGCCAAACAAAAACCTCCACCATTCCAAAATAAAGCCAGAGCTAAACCACCAATAGTCCCGAAGATATGTTCCCAATAGAAAAGGAAAAAATAGCCAAAACGGCCAACAAACTACTCAACACTACTAGTAAACCCATCCAAGCAACAAAACCACCCATTCAACCACCACAATAGCAGATCCAAAATAGGTAAGTGAGCAACTAGCCCTAAAATGTGGCAAAACCCATACAGGAGAAAAGACCAATAACAGACAAATCCACAACCCAATAGGAGGTTATCAAAAATAATAAAGGAAAAAATGTGGTAAAAACCCTGCCAGGCAGACAACAACCACTAGGCCAAAAAAACCAAATAAACATAGGCTGCAATGATAATAACCATCAGGGAGTAAACACCAGGCCAACCTAAAAGTAAGAGGTCAAAAGTAATGACCCACTCCAGCAAAAGAGTGAAAATAAGCAAATAACTACAACCCAAAGAGGATTTAACAAAGGGCAAACAAAAGCAAAGGCTCATAAAAAATTGACATAAAAGAAACTAAGCCAAGAAAGAATTAAAGATAAGGCAATCCAAGATATCCAGATTAACAAGCTCTAATAATTTTAAAACATTTGGTTGTCAAATAAAGTGAACTCTAAGTTGGCACCTAAATTAGCCAAGAAATCAAAGCATTACCTTCACATGAAGGATGTGTAAAATTTTAAAACAAACTTGAGAAAGAAGATTTTTTGTCTGATTAAGGAGATAAAATAATTCAGCATTCCCATTTCTATTAGAATTAAGCATGTCAAGAAGCAAGAGAGCATCAACTTCAATTCGGATGTTGAAAAAACCCTATTCAACAAATTTCAATAGCTTTATTAATATCCATAAGCTCAATAAAAATAATAGAAAATGCTTTGAGAGGATAGGAAAAAGCACAAATGATAGTACCTTACCACCACATCCATATTTATTTGAAGCTATAGAACCGTCAGTATTAACTTTAATCAAGTTGTCTTTAGGTTTGATCCAATGGATAATTCTAGCACCTTTATAAGAATCCAAGTCAGGCAGAATGATACCCATTTTTTTAGCCATAAATTAATAGCATCTAAAATGAATGTTACTAATAAGATTGGCATAAAACAAGAGCATGAATTTTTTCTTTAGTTCTATCTAGTATCATTTTATGGTTCATAGGAGTGCCATGATATTTAGCATCATTTCTATCCGTTCAGATGAACCAGAGATGAGTAATAGCAATTAAAACTTTGATATGACCATTCACAATTTTTTGGAAACAAACTTTAGGAAGTTGATATAAAGAAAGAGAACCATGAAAAGAGTTGGAATTAAATAAATCATCATGCCAAAGCCATAATTAGAAGCAATAGCACCATTGACAAAAACATGATTTACATTTTCAATATGAAAGCAACTATAGCATTTTGATGCTAAATAAAACCCTTTAGTCCAGAGCAAAGAGTCCACATGAATAAAGTTATTCAAAACCCTCAAAGCTAAAATCGAATAGGAAATGGGAATGATATTGTTCCAAAGTTTAATAAAGACATTGGAGGTGTTCTACTTATCTCTAATAAAATTCCAAACCCCTTTAAGAACAAAATCACCATTATAAGAAAGCTTAAAAAGAATTTAATCTGGTTTGTTAAAAGAAATGAGGATATTTCTAAAGTTGTCAAAAAGAGAAATAGGGATATAATTCTCAAGTTTACTTTCATTCCAATTATTATTAAGCCAAAAAGAGTTAACTTTGATAGCAGGAGTAGAGTGGGTAGATAAAAGGGTGTCAATGGAGCCATTACCAGTCCAGTTGTTATGCCAAAAGAATGAAGTACCCAAATGAATACCCCAAGATATTATGGATTTGGTAACCCTTTTAATGGATCAAACCCTTTTCCAAACTGGAGAGTCAAAATCTTTATAAGCATAGATAAGAGGGTGTTTACCTTGGCAATATTTTTCTATCATAAAATTAGCCCAAAGGCTAGCATTCTTTCTAAAATGCCACCAGAGCTTATGAGAGAAAGCGGTGATAGCTTCATGAATAGGTTTGCAACCTAGAGAACCTTCACCCAAAGGACCACAACATTTATGCCAAGATGTCCAATGCATTTTTTTTGGTAGAGTTATTGGAGCACCAAAAAAAGTTATTAAGTAAGCAATCAATTTTGATGAGAGTAGCATTAGTGGGGATAATAGTTTGAATCAAATAAAGAGGCATTGAATTAAGAGTGATTTTAAGAATTGTGAGCCTCCCACCAAAAGAAAGTAAATTGAATTTTCAAATGAAAATTTTATTTAAAATTTTTTGAATTAACTCGTCAAAGAGATGGGATCATTTTGGGCCATTAATAAGAGGAGCACCCAAGTACTTTAGAGGTAAGTGTTGATGCTTAAAATTAGTAATATGTAGGATTTGATTAATTTTATTATTGGAGATATGAGAGGAAGTGATAAAATAGCTTTTGTTATCATTGATAGAAAGGACCAAATTTATTTAGAAAATACTTGAGATGCTTAATATGATGAATAGAAGCATTACAAAAAATAATGAAATCATCTGTAAAGCTTAAATGGGAAGCAGGAAGACCATCAAGAGTTCTGTAGTACATACTAAGATTGTTAAGGAATAAATCATTAATGGTCCTAGATAAGACTCAATAGCGATAATAAATAAAGCAAGAGATAAATGATCCCCTTATCTTAAGCCATGGGAAGAGGGAAAGAAACCCAAGGCTTCCCCATTAAGAAAAATAAAAAACCAGGAATTATTAATACAATTTTTAATAAAATAAATAAATTTATTAGAAAACCCAAAAAAATTTAGAATATGGAAAATAAATTCCCAAGAAATGTTATCAAAGGCTTTGGTAATATCTAATTTGAAAGGAATGTTGCCACCTCTAATCTTGGCTTCAAGATCATGAATTAATTCTTGGGCCAGCAAAATATTATCTGAAATAGATCAACCTCTAACAAAACCAGTTTGGTTGAGAGAGATAATTTTATTAAGTAAAGGACTAAGCCTATTGGTTAGAATTTTAGAAATCAACTTATTGAAGGTGCAAAGGCTAATATGTCTAAAATCACTCTAATAGTCTGGATTATCTTTCTTAGGTATGAGAATGATAGAAGTACTAGGAAGAGGATTACCATTACAAAAATCTACCACAACTTCAATCAAATCATTTTTAATGATAAACCAACATTTTTGAAATAAATTGAGTAGTGAAACCCTCTAAACTAGTAATAGAATCTATATTCATGCTATTAAGGACTTTAAAAATTTGATCTTCATTAGGCACAATGGTAAGCAAATCATTATCATCATTAGTAATAATAGAAAGAATCAAATGTGATTTAGAAATAGCTTCATAAGAGCAACTCTTATTAAGCATATTTCTAAAGTAATTAGTAACTGATTCCTTAAAATCATTATTCCTTGTAATCCAAACACCATTGTCATCTTTAATTTTTTGAATATTATTTAAAGCTCTCTTTGTATTAACTAAAGCATGGAAATACCTAGTATTTTTATCATCATCCGTAATATGCTTACTGGAAGCTTTTTGGTGCAAGTAAGTCTCTTCCATATTTTAGAAGTTAACAAGTTTGCCTTTCGCCTTAGTCAAGTCCTTAATCTTAGAAGGATCAGACATAACAGAGACTTCAAGATCATAAACCAATCTTTCCATATCTTTAATATTAGAAAAATGTTTTTAAAGCAATGCTTGTTCTACCATCCAAAATTTTTTTTAAGTCTTTTAAGTTTAAACCAAAGTCTATTCACATGTCTTGAAATATAAAAGGAGAGGATTTAGGTAATATTTTAGAATTATCTTTATTAGAAACATGAAGTGGAGCATAATCAGACAAGGTTCAACTTAAATGATCAACAGAAGTAATAGGTCATTGAGTAATCCAATGAGTATTAAAAAGAATCTGTTCCAACCTTTACTGAAGTCTAGAGTTTTGCCAAGTATAATTAGAACCTTTAAAGCCAGTATCAATCAAATTACAATCAAGGATCATATTGGAAAAATCTTCCATGGAATGAATATTGGGAGAGCAACCACCACTTATTTCATTAGAGAATAAAATAGTGTTAAAATCACCACCCACAAACCAAGGTTTGTTGCCCGAGGTAGCAAAATTCCTCAAATTATCACATAGAATATTTCTACCAGATCTATAAAAGATACATAAAAAAGAGCCCAAAACACAATAGTCACCATAAGAGATTTGAGCATTGACAACTTGTTGAAAATCATCAATAATAGAAACTTTAATGAAATTATTCCAAAAACACAAAATATTATTATTAACATTAGAGAAAAAATTATTGAAGCTAATCATTCTAGCAACATGGTTAATTTTATTAGCATGAATAAGAGGCTCTTGATTAATAAGTAAATAGATATTATGAATGCAACAAAGATTTCTAATACAATTATGAATAGAGAGGGTATCAATCCCTCTAACATTCCAAATAAGATAATTAAACATAAGTAAAATAAAAAGGGGTTAAGCAAAGGTTCATTAAGAGAGGAGTTAGAGGCCACAATAGATCTAGTGTTTTTGGAAAATTTAGGAGAGTAATTTTTAACACTTTTTTTCTTCTTAGCATGATAAGTTTGAAAACCATTTTCTTTTCCCTAAGAGTCATTATCCAAGTAAGATTTATTAACATTGGTCACAAATTTAGGAGAATTCTCCAAGTGTTTGGAAAGGGAGTTCAGCCTCTTCCAAATCCAAATTTAGTTGAAAAGTAGGATTAACATGAATATCGAGATTAGAGATGAGAGACAGTAACAATTTAGAACCATTTAAAGCACAAGTAATTAAATCAGGATCATAAATGTTTTTAGCATGCTCGACATTATTTAAATCCTCATTAAAAGCTTCATTTCCATTGATCAAAGCCAGCATAGATGAAAGAATAGAATTAGAGGAAATAGAATCATATTCTAATACCTTTGAAATTTTATTATTCTACACATTAGAAATATTCAATTTCAAAGAAGGAAAAAGAGGTAAATCATCCTTACCTTTTTGAAAATCAGCTGAATCTATAACAGAAAATAAACTTGTTCAACATGATTAACCTCGATATCCAAGGAATCAACCTCAATAATAGCCTTCATACCATTCTTACGATCTGAGGCTGATTTTTGAACATAAGTAGGATCGACTTATGGGTTGGAACAATATTCACTTTAGGATGACTTCATTTTTTTAAGTGGGGATGAAAAATAAAACATTCTGAATTATCATAACTATGAAATTTACAATGGGAACAAAAAACTAGAAGGTTCTCCAGTTCAACCTTTTGCAAATACCCATATTTTTAAAGCCAATCCAAACTTCCTTAAGGTATTTTTTAGTTATGTCTAGTTCCATGAAGATCCGAGCCATAAAAGGGCGAGATCGCTTAGTGGTCGCTTGGTCGAGTTGCAAAGGCTGACAAAATATAGCCCCTACAGTGAAAAGCACATGATGGGTAATAAATTAATGCGTATATAGGAAGAGTTAACCATGTAGGGACAATAGGAGATTCCTCCTTAATGTCAAAAAGGGGCGACCACTTCAACAAATGCATTTGACAATTAAAGATGAAATAAGAATGACACAAAAATACACGTGAAAAATCCAGATCATTAGAAAGTTGAATCAAGGTATGCCGAGGGTCAATAATACTAATCAAGAAAGCACCCGTAAGCTTGACATTATGAAAAAAAAGAGCATATCTTATCCAAATTTGGATGACGCAAAGCAAATTTACTGGCAAGAGAAAATTCAAATGGTTTTGCCAACTTTTCAACATTCACATCAGAGCACATTATGGTCGACAAACCTCTAAAAGACATCAAAATGAGATTAGTCAAATCAACAGAGGGAGAAGTCTTACTAGAGAGTGCTTCCTTAAAATATTTAGTATAATAAGAAAAATTAGGGCCGCCAAGCCCCAAAGTGTCGGATGCCCTAGTCAAAGCATCCATAATTTGAGGAGAAGCCCAAAGAATAGAACTTACTACAGTCATGGTCAATGATGAAGCATCACGCAAATGGCTAGATGTCGTTCAAGCCTTTGAATTTGATTGAAATGAAGGCCTAAGCCACATAAATCCCAAGTTGGGGATGCGCTACCAACAAAGATTCAAAAATTACCAAAGAATGAGAGAATGCTCAGGGGGAGAGTGGTTTAGATTTAGGGTTTAGGGTATAGGGATTTAGCATTTTAAGGTTTTTTGCTGGGTTTAGGGTTTTAGGTTTTAGGGTTTATGGTTTTAAGGGGAGGGTTTGGGTTGGGGTTTAGGGTTTAGGTTTTGGGTTTTAAGGTTTGGGTTTGGGTTAGGGTTGGGTTTAGGTTTAGGGTTTAGGGTTTAGTTTAGTTTTATAGTTTTGGGTTAGTTTTTTATTTTAATATTTTTAGGGTTTTGATTTTATTTTTTATTTTATTTATTTTATTTTTATTAATTATTTCTTTTAATTAAGTAAACCAATAGGTATAGGTTTATTTCATTTATTTTTATTTATTTTAGTTTATTTTATTTTTTATTTAGATTTAGGTTTATTTTTAGTTTTATTTATTTAGATTATTTATTTTAGGTTTATTTATTTTAGTTTAGGTTTTTTATTTTAGTTTATTTTTTAGGCTTAGGTTTAAATTTAGGTTTATACTTTAGTTTAGTTTTATTTTTTTTTTATATTTTATAGGTTTATGTTTTATTTTTTATTTTTAGGTTTAGGTTTGAGTTTTTTGTTTATTTGTTTAGGTTTATTTTAATTTTATTTTATGTTTAGTTTTTATTTTATTTAAGTTTTCTATTTTTAGGTTTATATTAATTTTTTGTTTTAGTTTAGGTTTTTATTTATTTTAGTTTGGTTTATTTTCTATTTTTTATTTAGTTTATTTTAGTTTAGGTTTAGGTTTATTTTATTTTTATTTTAGGTTCAATTTTTTTTAGTTTAGGGTTTTGGTTTGGTTGTTTATTTATTTTTAGGTTCATTATTTAAGTTTAGGTTTATATTTAGTTTTAATTTTTTTATTTTGGTTTTTTATTTTATAATTTATTTTAGGTTTTTTTTATTTTATTTAGTTTAGTTTTATTTTTTATTGTATTTTGTTTTTAGTTTTAGGTTCAGGTTTAGGTTTTAGTTTATGTTTTCATTTTATTTATTTTATTTTATTTATTTATTATTTTTTTTTTTTAGGTATTTAGGTTTTTTAACTTTTTGGGTTTAGGTTAATTTAGGGTTTAGCATTTAGGATTTAGGGTTTCATGTTTTTTTTTGGTTTAGGGTTTAGGGTTTAGGGTTTAGAGTTTAGGGTTTAGGTTTGGTTTAGTGTTTAGGTTTATAGTTTAGGGTTAGGTTGGTAGGTTTTATGTTTAGGTTTAGTGTTTAAGATTTTTTTTTTTTTAATAGAGAACAAATTTAGATTCAACATTTCTTCTTTTCAATTTCATCAACCAAGTAACACGCCATGTTTTTTAAGAGACAAGCGATGACATAAATAAAAAATTAGCACACATAGAGAAAATCAAAAACCCTAGATAACTTGAACTGTCTCTACTGTAAAGACACAATTCCATAAGCAGAAGATCAGATCGACCATTCTTAAAATTTCACCAGTTCCCATCAGAACCACCCCAAACCAAATATACCATAAGATAAAATCTCAACAAAATCGGATGAGTAACTTATTGACAATTATGTATAGATACTTGAATTCTAGATGTGGAAATTAGAATGTGAAATATCTTATGGTACCAAGATTCTGGCCGAATTACAAAAAGTAAAAAATTATCTCAATGGAAAAGCTGATGAAGAAAAATTACCATCACTTGCTCAAATACATACGATATGTAATTACAAAAAAGAGATACCATCCACAAGTAGAAATAAATTGACATTTTTGGTGGAGGTTCTACCTTATTTTTTGTATCATAGCCGTGAAGGCTAATTTATCTTTTCTCTAGTTTATGTCTGTAAGTATGTTTGGCTTATTATTTATATAATGACTATCATGTATCTGTAAGATTACTTTGAGCTTATTAATATATTATGTTATACTTCGTTGATCTGTTAGTGTGGAAATGAATGAAATCTGTCTTCAAGTAATCTTATAAGGTTGTGGTCTTTATTTGAACCTGTATCTCCCCTAGAAAGCCACGGGAATAGGAGAATAAGATATGAACCAAAGGATATACGGTCAAATGCTAGATTGGATAGGAAGGATAATTGCATAATAGGTTAGTAAAGTTTGAAGTAAACTACTGAAGCATGATGGAATACCTTGTTTATGGTGTTTGTATGAACTTGGTCCTGATCTCATCCTTAGAAATAACTTTTTAAAATCCATGTATTATTTTACACAATATACTGACCACATCAAATTAATTACCCCCTATAAACATACTTTAATTTGTCCCTTTATTCACCATCCCATTTTTCACGATCCCTCTAATCCACCTCCTTTCCACTCAATCAAAATTTGGCACACATTTATACCTCTTTTTCAACCTTGACAAACTACAACAAATCAAATAGTTAGCTGAACAATTATTTTCCAAATCATTCTCTGAAAATCCTTTACAATTTTGGGCCAAAGATGAACATGTTGCCCGTATTGAACCCATTAATCCCACTCTACTTATCTGCATTCAACCCATGAAATACACAATTGATGACAAAAAGGAATTCAAACTTCAAATCTCTGAATTATTATAACTTCAACTTATTGAACCAAGTCTTTATGATATTCTTGCACCAAAATGAAGCCAATATCTAGATACATTCTCTTACAAATTACCTGAACCATACAACATAATATGGAGTCAACAATTTCTTCAATAATATCCTATAGATATAACCTTAGGAAGTAGAGTGTTATTTGCTAAAGAAAAATTAGCAGAAGCCTACCAACAAAAAGAATTTAACCTTATTTGCTCAAAAAGCATATAAACATGGTATTGCCTTAAGTAAAAAAAAGGCAGACTTTGTAACACAACAAATAGACTTCTTAAGTTTAAAAATTGATAAAGGAACCATTGAACTACAAGATCACACTTTACACAAAATTGATAGTTTTTATAGCATTAGTGATCAAAAAGACTTACAACAATTTTTAGGATTTATCAATTATGCTTAAGCTTTTATTCAAAATTTAGCCACACTACGCACTCCTCTTCAAAAGAAGCTACGAAAAAATGTGGCATGGCACTAGGATCTTAATGATGACTAGATTTTACAAAAAATAAAAATAGCTTATAAAAATCTCTATAAATTACACCTGCCCAATAATGGAGAAAAATTAATAATTGAAACTGACAGCTCTAACATATGTTGGGGTGCAATTCTAAAAGCACAAAGAAATAATTCTGAAATACTCTGTCGATATGCATCTGGAACATACACTATAGCATAACAGAATTATCATATCAATGTAAAAGAACTCTTAAACATTAAAAAAGCTATCAAAAAAATTGAAATATTGTTAAATGAACATTTTATAATACGAACAGATAACAAAATAGCTCTCTCTTTTATTAAAGATAAAATAATTGATTCATTACCAAAGAAAAGACGTATTCATTGGCAAAGTTGGTTTTTTGCATATATTTTTGACATAGAATATATAGAGGGAAAAAGTAATTGCCTAGCTGATACATTAACACGAGAATTTTGTAGGACATGACTACAGAACCAGATATCAATCTACAACTTTCCACAGAACTTATGGAGGAACCAGATATACCATCAGATAAAATCTTGACAAAATCTGATGAACAACTTATTGACAATTATGTATAGATACTTGAATTCTAGATGTGGAAATTAGAATGTAAAATATCTTATGGTACCAAGATTCTGGCTAAATTACAAAAATTAAAAAATTATCTCAATGGCAAAGCTAATGAAGAAGAATTACCATCAATTGCACAATTACAGATGATATGTAATTACAAAAAAGAGACGCAATCGACAAGTACAAATAACCTAAAAAATATAGCTTCCTACTCTTCAGTTTTACAAAAAGAACCCAAGATAGTGGAATCTAAAAATATACTTGAAATAGCAAAGGAATGGCAATAATTTTCTCTATTTTAAGAATGAATTAACTCATAAATATATTTTCACACACAGGGAAATATCAACCTATGCTACATCTATGGAGGCACTGACCCTAAACTTACTCAAAAATTATATCACAGTGGCTCAATAAAACTTATATATCTCAAAAGTGTTCAAACAATCAGTCAGCAACCCAAAATAATTATTAAAGTAGTAGAAATGTTCCAATCTATTTAAAAGCATTGGAATATTTATGCAAAATTTTTCCATTTTGTTTTTTGAATCTTCTTATATTTTTCTTCTGAAAGAGTTAAATGTTTACTATATTTTGATTGATTATTTGTATTGTCATCTATGTTAAACTATTGGAAATCAAACATTTAATCTGAATATAAATATTCATGTAAATTATTATCATTAGCAGAATAACAATATTGGTTTATAAATTCTTCTTCTTTATCCGATAATTCAAAAATTTTTCTGTCAGAGTTGATTTCAAAAATATCAAAGATAGGTTCTAGTTCTTGTTCATCTATAATTTGAATAGATTTTCTCTCTGAAACTTTTGCTCTTTTTGGGCATTCATTCTCTGGCAAAGGTGGAACCCCTCCAATCAAAAGTGAATCAATATGCTTTTTATGCATGATGTTATAAAAGAAATACTCATTCAGATAAGCGGTTGCTAATTCTTTTATTTTAATTTTTAACTTAGGTATTAAATGAGGTTATGAGTTATTTATTTTTAATTTTGAGTTGATTAATTTGGTAGAAGATTTATCTTTCCCTAAGAGCCTAATCATCATCTAGGTCATACATCAAGCAAGGAAGAAACTAGGAAAAGGATGCTATCTTAATGCACGAGCTAAACAAAACATCAAACATTTTATAAAGCTAACACCAAAGAATAAAAGTCCATTTGTGGTAGGGCACCACCGTACAAACCCAAAAATAAATTGGGTAGTCGAGCTCTACCCTTCTACAACTGAGATTACAAATGAATTCATTTACAATCAAGTAAGGAATTCATGTTATGGGGGGTCTTCATTCTTCATTTCTTTATTCTTCTTTTCTTTTTTCATCTTCTTTCCTTCTTTCTTCTTTTGTTCCTTCTTTTGGATGGTTGGAATGTGGATTCTCTAAAGGCTTTTCATGGTACATAAGATGTAATCTTATGACCAATGCTCATCCTAATCCCCTATAACATTCATTCCAAAATCCTAATTATAAAAATTACATGAAAAGGAAAAGTAAATCTAACTAATACCTACAAACAGAGATTAGCTAAACAAACCGTACAAATTTCAAGCATGTATATTGGATTTGGTACCCCACAGATGGGTAACCAAGTCCACCTGGCCTATTGGATTATTCTTAGAGGTATAAGAACCTGCATAGCAAAAGTAGTTATATTTTTATTACAGTGCCCCTTAAGCATAATCCCCTGCAGAAAATAATGATTAGATTAAATCATCCTACCATTTATTCTATGTGCATTCACCCTAACATCCATACTAGAAATAATACATCACAACAAAAAAAGAAAACATCAAGCCATGCACCCCCCTGACCCAAAGCTAGAAGTGGTGACTTAACCTAATGTGTGTGCTTTAAAAGGTTTGTGTGGTATGCTTAGCAATGGCTTTAAGGTTTAGATTTTCTATGTGTGAAAATTTTCAAATTAGGTGGGTGATTTCATTCAAGTGTTTGTTTGATTTGGGTTGATTTTATTTTGTATTTTGATTTGGTTGAAGTGAACCTACAATTAATTACTAAGTTATAAAGAGGGGGAGAAGAGAAGAGAACTTCTCTTTCCTTCCCTACCTTAAGTAATTTCAAAAATAGATTCATGTTTAGTTTTGTTTAGTGAATATTTTATTATGTATTTTAATTAAACCTAAGTTTAGATCAACTCTAAACAAACCTATTCAATAATAAAATCATTTTAAGATTAAGTAAAGTGAATTAATATCACAAAACACACATCACTTCATTTCTTTTCCAATATGTGTAACATGCATATCGATGAATCCTAAGAATATCTATACATACGAATGGGAATATTTAGCATACTTTATGATGAATGCTAAGTAAGTTACGTAAGAAAATTTGAATGCTTTATGATGCATGATTTTCATTAAGTAGAAAAAAAGATTTTCTTATCCATTTTTCACATACACACATGTTTGTATGAAAGGCATAACTGAGTTTGGCACCATTGTTAGCACCAGGGGTGTAAAGAACAAGACCTACTTAGGGCTACTTAAAGCCTCGCAACCTCAGGGTTGTCCATACTAATATACCACTTTCCTTAAATACAAGCATATGTATGAAAAAAATGAATGGATAAGAAAGATACAAAAGTTTATATTTGTTTTTTTTATTTATTTATGCAATTTATATGTATAAGTGTGGATGTCCTTCTTAGCAATTAGAATAAGAATGAATAGGAATGTAATTATGCAAGTGTTATGTTTCTTTCAAGTGAACTATACACTTTGCTAAATCCTATTCAAAAACTATGCTAAAAGAAAAGAGAAGGAAAAAGTACATTATGCACATCTTCATATTTATATCCACATGCAAAATTATAAATAATCATAAGTAACACACTTTCAATTTTAGCTATTTGATTTATAGATTTTGAAAATAGCTTTGGATTTAGTAGTGATAATAGCCATTCATATTTTTACTTTAGCCAAAACAAGCAATTTGACAAAAAGAAAGCACTTCATTTTTTATTTGATTTTTGAAAAGCATGAGTGCATGAAGTTTATATGAAACACACATTTAGCATGTTAGGAAAGAAGCAATGTGAAGAAGGCATGTAAACACATTCACCCAAATTAATTCCTAAAGATAATCTTATGAAATAAGAAAGCTTAAAGAAAATCAAGTTATTTTTAAGGAAGGTTTGATTTTTTTTTTAGTTTGATTTAATTTTTTTAAATTTGAGGTGATTTTTCTATTCCTAACCCATTCCCACATAAGTTTATTATTTTAGTTTATTTTTTAGGTGATTAGATTAATTATATGCTTTGGTTAGGTTAAGGTATGAATTAAGTGTGTTAATTATCCCTTATACCACCAGCCAATGAGATGACATAAAACACAAAATTTAAATAAACAATGCACTAATACATTTGGCTCATGATTAATGATTAATTAAACAAGGTAATATCATAATATCATGATTTTAATTTTCTTAATTGTATTTTAAACACATGAACATCTCTAGATTAATTGAGTTCTAAAGTATTAAAATGAAATTAAAGGGGCAATTGAATTAACCTAATTAAGGTTGGACTAAGCAAGAAAGGGGGTTTAGGGAATATCTAAAGGAAAGTATCCCAAAATTATTCCCTAAACCTCATATTCACTTAATCAAAGCTTAATTGACTCAATCAAAGGTTAAATCACTAATTATACCATTAATTAACATTAATTACATTAAGGGAGTGATTAAGGAATGAACTAGTAATTCCTCTAATTTAGCCACCAATTAAATCCAAGAAAATTAGGGGAGGTAGGGGTCATCCCACTAATTAAGCACAAGAAGTTTGGGATTAATCAGTAGAGTAATTAGAGGGCAATTAGTAAAATAACATTCCTATGAAAACCTAAATCCAAAGAAAAGCACTATTCAAAATCCATTCAAATCATTTTTAGAATATTCTATGCTTAATTATCTATCAAATGCAATTTATTTAATATTTTTTTAATTATTCTAGGCTTAGATATGAATTTATAAAGTTTCCATGGTTAATTAATAATTAAATAGCCTAATTAAAATGTTTAATCTCATCGACACCACGTGGACCACTGACGCAGTATGTGCTTTCCTTGTGGTACAACGGGATTTGATATTTAACTTATCACATCGTAGCACTACATCAGCAATGGCACTATGCGCTTTCTCCTCACCCGCCTGATCAAGGATCAGATGGCTGAGGTTAAAGTCGCAGTTCTAAAGGGATATAATGTGGATGCTACGTGTCTTAATCATGACCATCCATCCAAAATGTACAGATGGATGGCCCATGATCTATCCCTGTATTTCCTTATGAAGAATGGAGATCGTCCATCTTCTAGGGGATGATCCGAGCTCGATTGAGCACAGATTAGATTGAAACTCAACCCACACCATCTAAGCATAATGACAATCACATCTAATGGATAGAATTCCATGGGATTAAAATTCAATTTACAAAGCTCCAAAGCACATTGAAATTAAGCTCAATTTAATGGCTAACCTTGCCAAAGGTGATCATCAGTGCTCAATTCCCTTAGAGATGCTTTGTCTAGTAGAGACGAAGCTTTGTTGAAGTTTGGAGGCTCTAAGATTGGATCGATCCTCTTATGGGCCAACTCCACTTGTACTTGATCTTATTCTTGATCAAATTTGATCCTCCCTTACCTTTGGAGCTTGGGAAAGAGCTTAGGTGAACTTGACATGGTCCTTTAATGAAGCTTGAAGAAAGAATTGGGTTGATGTTGAGTGTGGAGTAAGTTGAATTTTTGGTGGAGCTCCCCTATTATCAAGCTATGAAAATCGAGAATGGGAAAATGGATTTCACTCTATGAAGCTTGAAATCACTTGGCAAAGGATCCTTTGGCTCCCTTTAGCTCAATCGAGTATAACTCTGTGAAGATTGAATGGAATTAGGGGGAGTATATCTCCCCCAAGGGAAATCAGATGGCTGAGCAAGGAGATGCCATTTTGATCCAATTGAGCTTATGCAATGGGTTTGTTGGGGAGGAATTCAATTGGAGGGAGGAGTGGATGAGGTGTCCATGTGCTTAAATCAAGTGGAGGGAGGATTCCATGTGGCCAATTTCAAAGGAGGTGGTTAGTTTTGGGTTTGGGTTGGGTTTGGCTGACTGAAGCCATTGGGTCATGTGCATTAGGTCCATTAGTGACCATTTGGTCCACTATGAGGACGCCAAGTGTCCATGAAAAGGAATTGGCCAAATTCCAAGTGGTTTTGATTTTAGGTTACCTTATGGACCAGGGGTAAAATGGTCATTTGACCTTGATTTCAGTTTCGGTATGTTTGATATGTTTGAAAAATGGGTTAGCCTAAGTTTCATTGAATTTGGAGTTGGTTTGATATGATTTGGCTCATGTTGACCCCTTTAAGTCAAAATGGGTCAACTTGGGTCAAGTTTACCAATTGGTCAAATTGGATCAAACCAAGGGTTAGGTCAAGTTCATATAACCATTTGAAATGTTTTGGTGGCTTTGGTTTGATTCAATTTGGTTTATATTTAATTTTGGTTCAATTGAGTTCATTTAAGTTAAATGGGTCAATTTGACCAAGTTGACCTATTTGACATATTTGGGTTAGGTCATGGGTTGGTTCATGTTTGGTTGGTCATATGAAATGGATTGGTATCTTTGTTTTCAATCAATTTTGGTTAAGTTCAAATTTGGCTCAATTTGACCCTTTTAAGTCAAGTTGGATTCATGGTCAATTGGTTTGGTTAGTCTAGAGGCCAATTGCTTTGGTCAAGTTCAACAAGTGATTTGGAATGAACTTGACCCATTGGTTTCAATCTATTTGTCTTAGATCAAGTTTTTACACATTTTGACCTTTTAGGTCAAGTTGGGTCAGCTTGGGTCAAGTGGCCAATTGAGCTAGGTTAGGCTCAAATGTTGACTTGGTCAAGTTCAAACATTGATCATGAATGAACTGAGATCATTTGTTTCAATCAATTTGGTTGAGTTTCATTTTGGCTAAGTGTTGACTTGGTCAACCCTTAGGTTTGACTTAGTTTGACCCAATTTGAGTAATTGATCATCTCATGATGATTGTTGATCATGATGAGAGGCTTAAATGGGCTTAGTTCAATCCAATTTGGTTAAGATTAGAATTTGGCTCATAAGGGCACTTTAGGTCGCTTTGGGTCAACTGAGCCTAAGTAGGTCAAATGGCTTGATCAAAGTTTGAGTTGAGTTTGGTTGAACTCACATATGGACTTATGATTGAAATTTAAATTTGAAGTCAAATGAGTTTTGGTACTTTTCAAGGGTGAACATGAGTTTGATTTGGGTTTGATTTTTGAATTGAGTTTTAATTTGATGATTGATGATTGATGTTTGTGTTTATCTTTGGATTTATGATTGAAAGATTGATTGAATGATGAAGAAAAATTAAGGGTTTGTCTTGATTTGAAATTGATTTAGCTAAGTTTAAGATTTTAACTTGAAAGGCTTATGTTTGATTTTGATTGAATTTGAGTTTGACTTTTGGAGTTGGTTTTGGTTGTTTAGATTTATATTTAATTTATATATGTGAATATAAATGAGAATGTAAATGGGTTTTGAGAAAATGTCAAAGATTTGAAGTGATTTGAACTCGATCTAAGCTAAGTCCTTAAGAAAAACTTAGGAAATAATTTTAATTTGGATTTGAATTTTGGATTTAGTGTGATTGATTTGAATTTATATTTCATTTATATATGTGAATATAAATGAGAATATAAATGGGTTATGAGAAAATTTCATGAATTGAATTGATTTGATCATGATTTAGGCTAAGTCCTTAAGAGGGAAATAAAGGACTTAGGAAATATTTTGAATTGGGATTTGAATTTTGAATTTAGTCAAAAGTTTCAATCATGGGTTTCAATCATGTGGCATTAATTTGAGTTTGGAGAAAATCAATTAAGCTAAAATTAATTTAGGTTTGATGTTGATTTGATTTGGAGTTTGACTTGAAGGGAGAAAGTGAGGAATTTGGTTAAGGCTATAGGGTAGGCAAACTTTCCTAACACCCCTAAGGCATGACCTATTCATATGGCTAACTCTTCTAAGTCTCTAGGTTAATCCACCAAATCACTAGATGTGTCTTAAGACTAGGATCTCTAAAGTCTAAGAGGATCTCTATAAGGTCTAGATGGAAGGGTTGAGAGCTCATCCTAAAAATGAGTTCAACAAGGATAGATGCTCCTAACTATCACCCATCATAGGTGGAGTGCTACTCCTGGGAGGATATATTTCCATGGGGACAATGAAACTATCTCCTTCTCCTTCTGCTGCTGCTATATCCATGATCTGCTGAGGAGGTGGTGGTGATGGCATGACTACGATGTTACGAGGTTGTCACTCCCTCTTCACCATAATTGAAGTAGGAGGTCAAGCAGAAGAGCTCGACCTCACCTCAGTCGGTGGTGTAGATGAAATGGGGTTCTTGGTCATAGCCAGATCACTAGTGGGGCTTTCTTTTCCCCTGATGCTGCCTTCATGGCTTTAGACAGAACTATAGAAGATGGGACCCAGAATGATGGATGGATAGAGCGGTGATGAGAAAACACCGACTACCTCTATGCGGGGGCTCTCTTCTCATGATGGGTAGTACCAGTGAATAGAGTACTATTAGTGTGACCAGCATGGGTAGCACACTGATCGGGGAAATCTACAAGGGTGAAGGTTGCTGACTGCCTGGAGTACCTTCACTTCTCTCTGCTAGTAACATAACATGAACTTATACGGCCTTTTGGCTCACTCAGATATATGCTCCCACACATGAGGAGTAATCATAAAATAAATAAGACTCGTGAGCCTTGCCAACTTAGCATAGAGCTATCCTGAAGTGGGCATATGACCTCTTCCTATCTCTGTAAGTGCCGCATATTGAACTGCAAGTGGAGGTGACACTGTAATCCTCCTAACATCTTTCTCTCCATTAGATTCAGAAAGAGGATGGAATGTTTTGTGTAATCAAAGGAGAAACTACCTGGTGACTCTCTACTTGAGTGAGACTACTTCTACTTTGGCAATGCACATGATGCCGCTTGATCTTGCGATCGTGTTCTGGGTGGAGCAAGACTCTAGACCTATCTCAAAGGTAGAGAGAATATCCATGAAGCTAGGGTAGCCTTCCCTTAGAGGAAGCTAGAGTGGTCTTGTACCTGGGGGAAACATGAACAAATGAACATCTAGTAGAGCTATGACAACTGCAAGAACCTCCGCCATCTTCCTCTTTAGTGACAAAAAATTAGAATCTGAAGGCATCTCAACAAGGATGACTGGCTTATGCCCAGTCACCACATTCTTACTGATGGTGGTGAGGGTGGCCCCAACACAAGTGATCCTGGCCCCCTCGAATCCTCAGTCAAAGTGTATTAGATGAGCCAAATCAGTTTGTGGGAGGCTGGCCCGATCCAAGGCCAATTCCATCCCAAAGGGTAATGTGAACACATACTTCTGAGCATCCATTTATACTATACTAAACTTGAGAAAAAGTTGACTGAGACTGAACTAGAACTCTGTAATTGTTGGAAACAAACTCAAATCAAATTTTCTATCTTGATATTCTGCTGACTTTTTAAATTTGCTCTAGAATTTGAACCCACACTCAACAATTTGAATGTGTTAACTGGGGCTCATTGAATTTAGGAGAGAGATTTTGAATGAATTGGATTAGAGATTTTGAATTTAGAATCCACTTTCAACAAATTTGTGTATGTTGGAAATGGGTTCAAATTTTTGAAGAGATTTTTTATGGTTCCATTGGTTCATAATTGAATTTGATTTTTATGTTTGGTGATCCTTTATTTAACAAATTTGAGTATGTTAAATAGAGGGTCAATTGATTTTGTTTGAGATTACTCATTTAACAAATTTGGGTATGCTAAATGAGTTGTTTAAAAATAACTTTCTTTTTTGCTTGTTTTCCCATGATGTGTATCAAGTGTGAATTTAGAAATGGAATCTTTACCTAGAAAATTTGTGTATGCTAAATAAAGCCCAAATCTAATTTTTTGTTTTTATTTTAAAAATGGGATCTTTACTTATCTAATTTGTGTATGCTAAATAAAAATCCAAATGTGTTTGATTTTTTGTTTTGATTTTGAAAAGAAGATCTTTACTTAGCAAATTTGTATATGCTAAATAAAGTCCAAATGTGTTTGATTTTTGTTTTGATTTTGTGTTATTTGTGAAAGCAGGGATTTCTATTTAACGAGCATGGTGTGTTAAATGGAATCCAATTTATTTTTTCAATTTTCTTTTTGAAAAGTGAAACTCTCATTTGACAAATTTGGGTATGTCAAATGGAATTCCAATGTATTTTGATTTTCATGATTTTTATGAAGAAAATTTTTATTAAACAAATTTGGGTATGTAAAATGGAAGTCAATCATGTTTTATTTTTCATCTTTGTGTGTGATTATTGCTATTTTGAAAACAAGGGAATTCCCAGCACTTGGAATGTGTGGAAGGAATTTCAATTGTGATTTTGTTTGAAAATGGAACCTTCATCCAACATATTTGGATATATTGAATGAAGTTGCTTACCTTCAAATTTGTACTTTTTGAAAAGAAAGAAATTTCAACTTCAACATATGTGAGATATATTGAAATGAAATTTCAATTTTATAATATGATTTTATTGGAAATGAAATCTTCATTCAATAAATTTGGGTATATTGAATGAGGATGTTCATTTTCAAATATGTGCTTTTGAAAGATGCTTTTAATTTTATTTGGAAAGGATATCTTCATCCAACAAATTTGGGTATATTGAATGAGGGTGTTCATTTTAAATTTGTTCTTTTTGAAAGATTATTTTGATTTTATTTGGAAATGACAACTTCATTCAAAAAATTTGGGTATATTGAATGAGGATGTTCATATGTGTTTTTTGAATGATGATTTTGATTTTATTTGGAAATGAAATCTTCATTCAATAAAATTGGGTATATTAAATGAGGATGTTCATATGTGTTTTTTTTTTTTTTTGAAAGATGATTTTGATTTTAGTTTTGAGAAGAACCTACATATAGCAATCTTGAGGATTGTTACATGGGGTTGAATTA
The DNA here is from genome assembly GCA_021442155.1 of Cymbidium sinense. Classification (NCBI taxonomy): domain Eukaryota; kingdom Viridiplantae; phylum Streptophyta; class Magnoliopsida; order Asparagales; family Orchidaceae; genus Cymbidium; species Cymbidium sinense. Next base: position 44,203,219 of record CM038220.1, on the reverse strand, counting down.
TATATATTTTGTGAAAATTTTTGTGCAAATATTTTATTATGTGAATTTTGGAAAAGTTCTTTTGAAAAGTGATATTTTTATGAGGGATTTATTTTTCTTATTTGTAGAATGAACATTGCCTTACAAAAGAAATGGTAAATAGGTTCAACAAGGTTTTTAGTAATATCTTTTTTATTCAATTTTATTTTCACCTATTGGGGGACCCAAATTTAAGACCTACATGGAGTGAGGCCCTGAAACCTAAAGGATGTTGGCTGGCTTAACTTAAGGATGAAATGAGCTAAGTGCCAACAGAAAAGAACGAAAGTCTCAGATTCATATAAAATACAAATCCACTATCGACACGTGGAGACAACAATCATTTACCAAAGATGGAGAGAGGAACCTTCCCCAGCCGATTTGCCAAAAAAATCTATGGTGTTTTATTTTTCGTTGAATTGAAAAATGTTGTTGGGACACCACATAGATCTGTAGATGTACTCATTAGGGTGATCGGGTGTGATATTGAGGAATGATGTACTATCTCGAGAGATAGAAGTCACCATCCTACAATAGATCTAATCACCTATAAGGACAATGGGTCTTCTATATATCAAAGATCTTTCCTCACTTTACATGGAAAAGTTTGGTTTATTTAAGCGTTAAATTCCTATGGAGGCAAGCCCTCATAGTTAATTATATCTTAAAGATTTCCTTAAGAATACTCTCAATTAAGGAAAATGATCATTTTCTCCAAAGATTTCAAAGATAGGACTATCAACAAATTAGTTTTTTTTTTAAATCAAGTGGGATTGATTAAAGGAGGGAGTTATTATTGAAACTAAAGTGAGATGAGTAGGTGATGCTCATGATACTAGAAATCCTAGTGAACAACCCATACTATTCTATGGTTGGGCTTTATATTTTTGAAATTTGAGAATAATTATATATTTGAGTTGAATTTTTATTAGAAATATAGGGCTTACAATTCCATAATACAAGATCGTGGAAATGCCTAAGAGGTGATGATTTATTCTTGTAGATCACAAAGGAAAATAATAACCTCAGATCTTAAATTGAGGGAGCTTTGGCGAGGGCCAAGGCACGACCTAAATTTAAGGCAAAAATGGGTATATGGCTTACCTCTACAAGAGAGGATAAACTACCCGAATGTTGCACTTACAACCACTTGGGGGTGGCTGCTAACTAACTTCTCCTACAATTTTAAATACATGTAGGCAAGTCTTATGCTTTGCAAGATAGCTAGGTTGTTGTTTAATTAGAAAGGAGACTAAGTCCTTAAACACACTCCCTAAGAGACTAGATCATGAAGGGCATGAATAAATGACTTAATCTAATGCAAATTTTTTGTTAAGTTTTATTTTGATATTTGAACATTTTTTTTTATTTGACAATTCGATTTAATGCCTAATGCATGAGAAGATTGGTTATGGGCTAGAAACAGAAAGAATGAGGTGTTTTTCCACCATGGCTCTCAAAGGTCAAGCCATTTTCTCGGGCAAAGGTGGAAGCCCTCCATTAGCAAGAGTGAAGCAATATGATTTATGCATGATGTGAGACATACAACTTCTAGTAAAGGGGTTACTAAATCTTTTATTATCTTGACTTATGTCTTAGGCTTTAGGTGAGGTTATGAGTTGTTTAATTTAATTTTGAGTTGATTAATTGGATAGAAAATTTATTTTTTCCTAAGAGCCTAATCGCATCCAGGCCATTCAATAACCATAAAATAATTAAGAAACTAGAAAAATCAGGCCATCCTATTTGCATAATCATAAACATAACATCAATCAATTTATAAAATCATAAAGGAATAAAAGTAATGTGGATGGCAGATCTACCCTTTACAACGGATTACAAATGAATAATTACAATTAAAAAGAATTCATGTTATGGGGGTCTTCATTCTTCATTTCTTCATTTCTTCCTTTCTTCATTTCTTTCTTTCTCTTGGTTTAACTTGGGATGTAGTTTGCTCCAAGGCTTCACGTGGTATATAAGACATGATCTTGTAACCATTATTCACATTAATTCCCCCATAACATTCATTCTAAATATTAATTACAAAATTTACATCAAAATGGTAAAGATAAATTGAATTAAACATACAAAATTAAGTTTAGCTAAATATACCACACAACCCAAGCATGTATATGAATAATTTGAACTTAGCACCCCATACATAGGTAACCAAGTCCACCTGTCCTAATTTGGGTTATGTTTAGGGGTATAAGCAACCTGTATAGCAAAAACATTTATATCTTTATTACAGTGCCCCTTATGCATAACCCCCAGTAGAAAGCATGAATAGGCTAATATTAGCCTAACATCTAGACTACGCACATACACAGTAACATCTAGTCTAAAAACATTACATCACAAAACAAAATCAGGCATCAAACCATGCACCGCCCTAATATAGAGCTAGAAATGGTGACTTAGCCTAATGTGTGTGCCATTTAATGCTTGTGTGACATGTCTTAGCTAGGTTTTAAGGTAAGAATTTTCTAAGTGCGAATGATTCAATTTAGATGGTGGTTTTAATTTAAGTGATTTAGTTGATTTGTCAATTTTAGTTGATGATTTGATTTGGTTTTTATGAACCTACACTTATTTACTAAATGTTATGAAGAGAAGAAAATAGAAGATAACTTCTCTTTCATCCTTATCTTAAAGTAGGTAGATTCATTAATGATTTTTCTTTAGTGAATGTTTTATCATGTGTTATAATTAACCCTAAGTTTAGATTTGCTCTAAATAGTCCTGTTCAATGAGAAAGGCGTCTTAGGATTAATTAAGGTGAATTACATCCACATGACACACAACCATTTATTTCTTTCCATGATGTATATCATGCATATGAATGATCCTAAGCATACCTATATAGGCAATGCAAATTTTAGCACAATTTGATGGTGAATGCTAAGAGATATGATTTGAAAATTTGGATATTCCATTGATGCATGTCTTTATTATGTAGAAAAGGTGGATTTTCATCCATTAACAAAATACACATCCACATATATAAAAGACATAAGTGAGCATGACACCATTTATTTCTACACTAGGGGCATAATATACAAGACCTACTTAGGGCTATTTAAAGCCTCGCAGCCCCAGGATGTCTGATTAATATACCAGATTCCTTAAATACATGTAGATGTACAAAAAGAGCCAAATGGATAAAGAATCATACAAAAGAAATTTTTTTTGTTTGATTTGGTTGTATAATTTATATGTGCAAATGAAAGGATCCTTCTTAAGTCATAACATAGAAATGCATAAGAATAGTTTTAAACAAGTTTTGTGTTCTTTTCAAATGAACTATACACTTTGCAAATCATATTCAAATCCATGTTAAGATAAAACACATCTTATCTTATAATAACATGCAAACTTATAAGTAGTTATAAGTAGCATCACTTATTCATAATCTTTGATTTATAGGTTTGAAAATATTTTTTTTTAATAATGATAATAGCCACTCATATTCTTAACTTTAGCCAAAACATGCAATTTGACATAGAAGGAAACATTTTATTTAACTAATTTTTCAAAATAAATGAATGCATGATTTCATATGGAAAATAATATTTAGCATGGTCGGAAAGAAATAAAGTGATGTAAGCATATGGCTTCATTCACCCTAATTAATTCCTCAAGATAATCCTCTAAAATAAGATCATTTAAAGTGAATCAAAATTCTTTAAGGAGATTATTATTTTTGGAATTGATTTTACATAGAAAATGTGAGAAAGGTTTGCTGGTCCTAACCCATTTTCCCATATTGGTTTAGTTTATTTTAACAATTAGGTTAGGTTGATTTTATGTTTTATTTTGGTTAACGTTTGAATTAAATCCATTAATTACCCATTACCTACACATCTTTAACATAATTTAACAAGTAATTATAAGCCATCATATGATATGCAACCACATGGAAGTTAAATCAATAATGCACCTAAGAAACAAAGGGGCCTAATGATATTGGCTCACAATTATTGATTAATTAAGCTAAAGGATTTAATTAAGTAGTTTTATAACCTTCCTACACATGTAGTTTGATTATAATTTCCTTTGAAATCCTGTTAGGTTATTGAACACCTAAGAATCTACCCAAGAATTGAGTGATTAAGTTCTGGAGTGATTTAGTTTTGAGTTTGATTAATTGAATTAATTAATGAGGTGATTAAGAAATTAATTAATTTGCAAATTTATTAAGTGTTTATCCAAATGAAATAAACTTAGGGAAAAAGATTGGAAACGAAATCCTGAACACATCCCCTAAGTCCATTCACTATTTCATGATGATTAACAAGCTTAATTAATGAATTTATCACTATTTAATAGGTTAATTAATCATTTAATTAATTAGGAAAGTGATTAGGGGTGAAACAAGTAATTCCCCTAATTAATCTAACAATAAATTCCAAGAAAATCATGGGAGGCAGAGATCATCCCACTAATCAACCTTAAGAAGTTTAAAATTAATTTCAAAAGTAATTAAGGAGTAAATAGCTTAATTAAATTTCCAATAAAACCTAAATTGAGTTAAAATCACTATTCAAAATTAATTAAAATAAATTTTATATTATTCTCCTTTGAATTATCTTTAAAATGAACTTGAGTTTGTATTTTTTTTGGATTTTCTATAATTAGTTATAAATTTTGAAATTTTAGCATTAAAAATGAATTAATTAGATTAATTAACCCCCTAATCTCATCATACCATGTGGTGGCTGATGTGGTGCACTGACGCAGCGTGACAGGATATGTTATTTAAGTTGTCACATCCACCTGCTAAGTTAGCCGGTGGTAGACACGCTTTCTCCACAGCCATCCGATCTAAGATCGGAAGACCAAGATTTATCTCGTAGTTTAGGCTTAAATCAGAGGGGGATCTATCTTGATCTAATCATAGCTATCCATTCCAATCAAGCAGAATGGATGGCATGTGATCCTTCTACTTCATGAGCGATGAGAGATGAACACTGTTCATCTCTCCGCGTTCAATTCAAGCTCACCCGAGCTCGAATTGAGATCAAAATGATCCCACACCTTTGGAAGGAGGGGGGATGCACATCCAATGGTCAAGGTCTCAAGGGATGACACTTTCCTTCAAAAAGGACCAAGTAATTTTTCCTAAGGCTACGATTTTGAGCAATTACCTTGCCATAGTATAGCTCTGTCAAGATCTCTCTTTTTAATTAATAGCTTACTAGTTTACTTAAATATATCATATACTAATTTTATTTAAGTATTTTATGATCATTTGCATTAATTGAAAGCATCTTTTTGGTTCAAATAAAATAAATTATTCCTTACTGAAATTTATTTTATTATGCAAAAGAATATTATAAATTTATTTTGAAATCATATTTATATTAGCCTACAAATGGTAATAACATAAACATCTTAGTAAGATCACTTTAAGATATTTATTTTATTATTTATTATCAATATTAAGTGAGCATTTTATCTTTTCCAAAATTTTAAATTGATCATTTATAAGTTATGAGATCACTTTTTTGAATTGGATAGCTTGGTATATTTGTGAGAGATTTATTTTATCAAAATTTATTATTTTGTATTTTTTTTCATGCTATAAAATTTTATGGGGTTGTACATATTAGAGGTTATAGGAGAGTACAATTTGTAAGCAATTTTGCATTTAGTGGATTCCTAGCCAAGGGTGGCAATGTGTGGACGTAGGTCAGTTTTGGGATTTGGCCGAACCGCGTAGAAATTGTGTGCCTATTGTCTCTCTTTACTTTACTGTACTTTTATTTTTTAAGAATGTACCTTGTTATAATAAAATCAAAATTAATTTTCTAAAATTTTAATCACCCATTCAACCCCTTCTCTTAGGTGCTATATGACTCAAAGATTCCACTTAAGAAATTTGGTATATTAAGTGAAATCCCCAAATGTGTTTAAAATATGTTTATTTTTCTTTAAAAATGAGACTCCCACTTAACAAATTTGGTATGTTAAGTGAAAGCTCAAGTGTGATTGATATGAAAAAATCAGATCCTTACTTGGTATGTTAAATAGGGATCAAATATGTATTGAGACCCTCACTTAACAAATTTGGTATGTTAAGTGAAAGCCTAAATGTGTTTGATATATATTTTAAAATGGGACTCCCACTTAATAATTTGGTGTGTTAAGTGAAAATTAAAGTACGATATGACTTGAGAATGGGATTCTCACTTAACAAATTTGATATGTTAAGTAGGAATCCAATATGGCATGATTATTTGATTCTTACTTTACAAATTTGATGTGTTATGTAGAACCAAATATATTCTTTGAAAGTGAGAATCTTACTTAGCAAATTGGATATGCTAAGTGAAAAGCTAAATGTTTATTTTGAAACTGAGACCCTCACTTAACAAATTGAATATGTTAAGCGAAAGTCAAATTTTATGTTTTGGAAATGAGACCCCCACTTAACAAATTGAAATTGTTAAGTGAAAGATAAATATATTTTGAAAATGAGACCCCCACTTTACAAATTGAAATTGTTAAGTGAAAGTCAAATTCAAGTTTTTTTTTTTGTGAAATGAGACCCCCACTTAACAAATTGAATATGTTAAGTGAAGGTCAAATTTATGTTTTGGCAATGACACCCCCACTTAACAAATTGAAATTATTAAGTGAAATCCATATTTATATTTTGGAAATGAGACCCCCACTTAACAAATTGAATATTTTAAGCGAAGGTCAAATTTATGTTTTGGAAATGAGACCCCTACCTAACAAATTGAAATTGTTAAGTGAAAGTCAAATCATGTTTTTTTTGAAAATAAGACCCCCCACAAATTGAATATGTTAAGTGAAGGTCAAATTCATGTTTTGAAAATGAGACTCGCACTTAACAAATTGAATTTGTTAAGTGAAAGTCAAATTCATGTTTGATTTAAGAAGAAAATCTCACTTAACAAGTATGAATATGTTATGTGGGAATCAAATATAGCATGATTTTCCCTTGAAAGAGGGAAGCTTCAACTCCAACATATATGACATATGTTGAGTGGAGCTTCGATTTCATTATATGATTTGAAAGTAGAATCTTCATTCAATAAATTTGATATGTGTAGAATGAAGATGGCTATTTTGGAAAGAAATGCTCTTGGAAAGTGTCAGTTTTGTGAAAGAAATTATTTTCTTTAAATTTTATTATGAACCTTGCCTCACCAAGCTAGTGGTGAGGAGGTTCTAAATTTTATTATCTCCCACTTCATTAATAAATTCTATTCTCATCAGATATGGGTTTCAAGACCTACACGGAGTGAGGTCCTAAAACCTAAAGGATGTTGGCTAACTTTGCAAGTCCACTATCGATGCTTGGAGACAACAATCGTCTACTAGAGATGGAGAGAAGAACCATCCCCAGTGGAGTGGCTAGAAAAATTTATGGTGTTTATTTTTGGTTCATGTGTTTGGGTGTACGTATGTGAGGGGACACCATATAGATCTGAGCATGTACTTATTGAGGTGATTAGGTACGACATCAAGGAATAGTGTACTACCTTGAGAGATAGAAGTCACTACCCCATTTAGTGGACCTAATCACCTAGCATGATGGGTCTTCGAATATACTAGAGAATTTTCCTCTTCTTTACATGGAAAAGTAAAGCAAGATTTATTTAAATTGGATTCATTAAGTTCCCTATGGAGGAAAGCATCCATAGTTAATTACATCCTAAGGATAGTGAATTCCCTAAGAATACTCTCCATTAAAGTAGGTGATTGTTATCTCCAAAAAATTCAAAGATAGGACTATCAATAAATTGGTTGTATTTTAGAAGGTCAAATGGGATGGATCAAAAAGGGGAGAGTTATTATCAAAACTAAAGGAGATGAGTAGGGAGTGCTCATGATACTAAGAAACCTAGTGAGCACTCCAATCTATCTTATTGTTGGGCTTTATATATTTGAAATTGAATAGATTTATTCATTCAAGTTGAAATTTTATTAGAAATCTAAGACTTATAATTCCACAATAAAAGATTATACAAATGCCTAAGAGGTGAGGATTTATACTTATAGCCCACAAAGGGAAATAACGACATCAAATCCTAAATTTATGGAGCTTTGAAGAGGGCCAAAGCATGCCTAAACCTAAGGAAAAAGAAGGTATATGGTTTACCTCTACAAGAGAGAGTAAACAACCTGACTGTTGGACTTAATACCACCTAGAGTGGTAGTCAGCTAACTCCTCATACGCTTTAAATCTATGAGGTCAAGTCATATTCTTTGCAAGATGGTTAGGCTATTATTTATTTAGAAGAGAAACTAAATCCTTAAACCCACTCCCTAAGAGATTAGAGCATGAGGGGCATGGATAATGACTTAATCTAATGCAAATTTTTAACAAGTTTTATTTAATTTGGGACTCTTTATTTTGAAACAGGCTAAAGGATTTTTATCAAGCATATGAAAGTAATACAAATGACTTAGAAAGAGTTTTGGAATTTGAATTTAATCATGGGTTCCAATCATTTGGAGTTTGCAATTGATTTATAATTTGGAATTTGATTTGAGATTGAATTTGATAATTGAGAAAATCAATTGGATTGGGGTTGATTTGGATTTGGTTAAGGCTAAGTCTATAAGATAAAATCAAAGGGCTTAGGATGGGATTTAGGGTTTGAATTTAGTGATGGATTTTAGTCATTAGATAGTTGGATTTGATTTTGGGGTTTGGGTTTGAAAGAAGGAAGCAAGGATTGGGTTTGGGCTATAGGGTAGGAAAATCCTCCTAAATCCCTAAGGCACAACCTATTCCTATGGCTAACTCTTCTAAGTCTCTAGGGTTAGGTTAAGTGTTCACCTAATCACTAGAAGTGTCTTAAGAGTAAGGAACTCTTAGTATCAATAAAGTCCTATATCTATGATGAAGAAGTCAAGAGCTCACTCTAAAAGTGAGGTGAACAAAACTCTAAACCCTGAACACTAAACCTAGATCCCTCCTCCCCCCAAGTGCTCTCTCTTTCTAAAGAGATTTTTGAATCCCTCTTGGCGGCACACCCCCAACTAGGATTTTTGTGGCTTTGGCTTTGATTTCAACCAATTTCAAAGGCTTGAATGGTATCTGGCCATTTACGTGATGTTTTGTCATTGACCATGGTTGTGGTGAGTTATATTCCTTGGGTTCCACCTTAAAATATGGATGTTTCAGCTAGGGCATTTGACATATTGGTGATTGGTGGCACTACTACTACATCTTCTACTAAATCTTTTAACGAAGCGCTCTTTGGTAAGATTTCTCCCCCTGTTAATTCAGTTTATTTCATTTCGATCTCTTTTAGAGGTTTGTCATGTATAATGTGCTCTGATGTGGATGTTGAAAATTTGGCAAAACCTTTTGAATTTTTTCTTGTTCGTAAATTTGCTTTGAATCATCCGAATTTGGATAAGATCCACTCTTTTTTTCCATAATCTCAAGCTTATGGGTGCCTTCTCGATTGGTCTAATTTACCCTCAACATATCCTGATTCAACTTTCTAATGATTTGGATTATTCATGTGTTTTTTTCATGTCGTTCTTATTTCATCTTTAATTGTCAAATACGTTTGCTAAAGTGGACACCCCTTTTTGACATTAAGGAGGAATCTCCTATTATCCCTGTGTGGTTATCTCTTCCTAATATTTGCATTCATTTTCTTACCCATCATGTGATTTTTGCTGTCGAGGCTTTATTTGGCCAGCCTTTGCAACTCGACCAAGCGACCACTGAGCGATCTCTCCCTTCTGTGGCTCGGATCCTCATGAAATTAGACATAACTAAAAAATACCCAAAGGAAGTTTGGATTGTCTATGAGAAATATGGGTATTTGCAAATGGTTGAATTGACGAACCTTCCAATTTTTTGTTCTCACTATAAACTACACGGTCATGATAATTTAGAATGTTTTATTCTCCATCCCCACTTAAAAAAATGAATTCCTCCTAAGGAAAATGTTGTCTCTACCTATAAGCCAATTCATACTTCTATTCAAAAATCAGCCTCGGATCCTAAGGATGGTATGAAGGCTATTATTGAGGTTGATTCCTTGGATATCAGGGTTAATTCTATTAAACATGTTTTGGCTTCTAATGTTGGTAGGGATTCAGCCGATATTCAAAATGGGAAGAATGACTTACCTCTTATTCCTTCTTTGAATTTGAATATTTCTAATGCGGAGAATAAAAAATTCTCTAAGTTATCAGAAGATGATTCTATTTCCTCTAATTATATTCTTGCATCAATGTCAGCTTTAATCGATAAAAATGAAGCTTTTAATAAGGATTTAAATGATGTTGAGCATGCTGAAAATATTTCTGATCCAGATTTTACTACTTGTGCTTTAAATGGTTATAAATCATCACCATCTCTCATTTTTAATCTTGATATTTATGTTAATTCTACTTTTCAACTAAATATGGATTTGGAAGAAGGTGAATTCCCCTCCAAACACTTGGAGATTTCTCATAAATCTATGTCCAATGTTTCTAAATCTTACTCGGATGATGACTCTAAAGGAAAAGAAAATGGCATCCAAACTTATCATGCTAAAAAGAAAAAAGGTTAAACATTTCCCTCACAAATTGTCCAAAAACACTAGATCTGTTGCAACCTCTCACTCCTCTCTTAATTAACCTTTGCTTAAGTCCCCTTTTTTATTTTCCTTATGTTTAATTTTCTTGTTCGGAATGTTAGAGGGATCAAGACTTTCTCTATTCATAATTGTATTAGAAATCTTTGTCACATTCATAAATTTCTCTTCTTATTGTTCTGGATCCTCTTATTCATGCTAATAAAATTAACCATGTTGCTAGAATGATCGATTTGAATAAATTTTTCTCTAATGTTAGTAATAAGATTTGGTGTTTTCGTTATAATTTCATTGAGTTCTCTATTCTTGATGACTTTCATCAAGTTGTCAATGATCAAATTTCTTATGGTGATTATTGTGTTTTGGGCTTTTTTATTTATGCATCTTGTTATAAATCTAGTAGAAATCTTCTTTGGGATTATATAAGGAATTTTGCTACCTCTGTCAACAAACCTTGGTTTATTGGTGGTGATTTCAACACAATTTTATTCTCTTTTGAATGAAGTGGTGGTTGCTCTCCTAATATTCATTCTTTGGAAGATTTCTCCAATATGATCCTTGATTGTAAGTTGATTGATGTTGGATTTAAAGGCTCTAACTATACTTGGAAAAACACTAGACTTTGTCAAAGGTTGGACCGGATTTTTTTTAATACTCATTGGATTACTCAATGGTCTATTACTTCTGTTGACCATTTAAGCAGAACCTTGCTAGATCATGCTTATCTTCTAGTTTCTATTAAAGATAATTCTAATAGACTAAAAAATCCCTCTCCTTTTATATTTCAAAACATGTGGATTTAGCATATTTATTTTTTTAATGTTGTGGCTAATAATTGGAAAGCTCCTTTACATCCTAATAATTCAATTATGGAGATGAATAGGTTTTGGTTTAAATTTATAAGGCTTAAACAAAATTTGGGCTAGTGGAACAAGCATTGTTTTAAAACCTTTTTGCTAATATTAAATATATGGAAAAATTAGTTTGTGATCTTGAAGTCTTTGTTATGACTGATCCTTCTAAGATTACGGACTTGATTGAGGTAAAAGATAGACTTGTTAACTTCCAAAATATGGAAGAGACTTATTGGCACCAAAAAGATACTAGTAAACATATTACGAATGGTGATAGGAATACTAGGTATTTCCATGCTTTGGTTAATAAAAAATAGCATTAAATAATATTCAAACAATTAAAAATGATAATGGATATTGGAGTATGGGGAATAATGATATTAAGGAATCAGTTGTTAATTACTCTAGAAATATGCTTAATAAGAACTGCTCTTATGAAGCTATTTCTTAATTGCACTTTATTCATTCTATTATTACTAATGATGATAATGAATTGCTTACCATTGTGCCTAATGAAGATGAAATTTTCAAAGTTGAATAACATGAACATAGATCATTTATTGGTGGGAGGGTTTCGATCAATTTTTTCAAAAATATTGGTTTATCATTAAAAATGATTTGATTGAGACTGTGATTGATTTTTTAATGGTAATCCTTTTCCTAGATATTTTTCTAGTACTTCGATTGTTCTTATACCTAAGAAAGATAATCTGGACTATTGGAGTGATTTTAGACCTATTAGTCTTTCCACCTTCTTCAATAAGCTGATTTCTAAAATACTTACCAATAGGCTTAGTCCTTCACTTAATAGAATTATCTCTCTCAACCAAACTAGTTTTTTTAGAGGTATATCCATTTCTATCAATATTTCACTTGCCCAAGAATTAATTCATGATCTTGATGCCAAGATTAGAGGTAGCAACATTCTTTTCAAATTAGATATTACCAAAACCTTTGATAACATCTCTTGGGATTTCCTTTTCCATATTCTGAATTTATTTGGGTTTTTTGATATATTTATTTTTCTTATTAAAAATTGTATTAAGAATGCTTGGTTTTTGATTTTCCTTAATGGGTGAAGCCTTGGGTTTCTTTCCCTCTTCTGATAGTTTACGATAAGGGGACCCTTTATCTCTTGCTTTATTTTTTATAATTTTCGAGTACTTATCTAGGAGCATCAATGATTTATTCGAAAACAATCCTAGTATGTACTACAAAACTCTTTGTGGTCTTCCTATTTTCCATTTAACTTTTATAGATGATTTCATTATTTTTTTCAATGCTTCTATTCATCACATCAAGCATCTCAAGTCTTTTTTAAATAAATTTGGTAGAGAAAGTGGCTTTTCTATCAATGATAAGAAAAGCTATTTATCACTTCCTATAGTATCTCCAATAATAAAATCAATCAAATCCTACATTTCACTAATTTTAAACATCAACACTTACCTCTTAAGTACTTAGGTGCTCTGCTCTTTAAAGGCCCAAAATGTTCCCATCTCTTTGACGAGTTAATTCAAAAAAAATTAAATAAAATTTATGTTTGGGAATTCAATTTACTTTCTTTTGGTGGTAGGCTCACTATTTTTAAAAGCACTCTCAACTCAATGCCTCTTTATTTGATTCAAACTATTATCCCCACTAATGCTACACTTATCAGAATTGATCATTTTCTTAACAAATTTTTTTGGGGCTCCAATAATTCTACCAAAAGAATGCATTGGACATCTTGGCATAAATGTTGTGGTTCTTTGGGAGAAGGTGTTCTTGGTTGCAAGCCTATTTGTGAAGCTATCACTGCCTTCTCTCATAAGCTCTGGTGGAATTTTAGAAAGAATGATAGCCTTTGGGCTAATTCTATGATGAAAAAATATTGCCAAGGTAAACACCCCCTTAACTGTGCTTATAAAGTTGGTGACTCTCCAATTTTGAAAAGGTTTTGCTCCACTAAATGGGTTGCCAAATCATTAATATCTTGGGGTATTCAGTCGGGTTCTTCCTTCTTTTAGCAAGATAATTGGATTGACAATGACTCTATTGACACCCTTTTATCTACTCACTCTACTGCTGCTATTAAAATTAATTCATTTTGGCTTCATAATAATTGGAATGAAAGAAAACTTGAGAATTTTATCCCTATTCCTCTTTTTGACAACTTTAGAAATATCCCCATTTCTTCTAACAAACCTGACCAAATTCTTTTTAAGCTTTCTTATAATGGTGACTTTGTTCTTAAAGATGTTTGGAGTTTTATTAGAGATAAACAAAACCCATCTAATGTTTTTAATAAACTTTGGAACAATATCATTCCCATTTCCTATTCAGTTTTGGGTTGGAGGATTTTGAATAACTTTATTCCTGTGAACTCTTTGCTTTGGACTAAAGGGTTTTACTTACCTTCAAAGTGCTATTGTTGCTTTCATATTGCAAATGTAAATCATGTTTTTATCAATGGTGCTATTGCTTCGAAATTATGGTTTTGGTATGATGATTTATTTAAAACTAACTATTTTCAGGGTTCTCTTTTTTTATATCAACTTCATAAAGTCTATTTCAAAAATATAGTGAAAGGTCATATCAAAGTTTTAATTGTTATTACCCTGATCTGGTTCATCTGGATTGATAGAAATGATGCTAACTATCATCGTATTCCTATGAACCATAAAAGGATCCTGGCTAGAACTAAAGAAAAAATTCATTCTCTTTTTAATGCCAATCTTATCAGTAATATTCATTTTAGACGTTCTACCTGAGTATGACTCTTATAAAAGTGCTAGGATTATCCATTGGATCAAACCTAAAGATAATTTGATTAAAGTGAATAGTGATGGTTTTGTTGCTTCTAATAAATATGGTTGTGGTGGTATCCTTAGGGATTCTAAAGGTACAGTCATTTGTGCTTTTCCCTATCCTCTCAAAGCCTATTTTGTTATTTTTGCTAAGCTTATGACTATTAATAAAGCTATTGAAATTTGTTTGAACAGAGGTTTCCTCAAAATCTGGATTTAAGTTGATGCTCTCTTTCTTCTTGACATGCTTAATTCCAATAAAAATGGTAATGCTAAATTATTTTATCTTCTTAATCATACTAAAAATCTTCTTTCTCAAGTTTGTTTTAAAATTTCCCACATCCTTCGTGAAGATAATGCTTATGCTGATTACTCGGCTAACTTTGGTGCCAACTTAACTAAGTTCACTTTATTTAATAACCAAACTTTGATTAAACTATTAAGAGGTTTGGTTAATCTGGATAATACAGAATTGCCTTATCTTAAATTATAAATTATTGGCTTAGTTTTATGTTGTTGGTTTTTGATGATCTTCTGCTTTTGGTTGCCTCTTTTTAAACCATTTTTGGGTTGTGTTTATCTACTTATTTTCTCTCTTTGGCCTGAGTTGTGTTATGATTTTGATCTCTTACTTTTAGATTGGCCTAGTTTTTGCTATATGGTGGTTATTGTAAGTGCAGCCTGGGTTGTTTTGGTTTTTTCAGCTTGGTGGCTTCTGTCTTTTTGGCTGGGTGTTTACCACAATTTTCCCTTAGCTATTTTTTATATCCTCCTTTTGAGTTGTGGCTATGGCTGTTGTAGGTTATTTTTTTCTGTAGGGGTTTGGCCTCTTTTTGGGTTGCTTGCTAACTTAACTGAGTTGGATCTGCTATTGTGGTGGTTGACAGGGTGGCTTTGTTGGCTGGCAGTTTTTGGCTGGTTGGATGGTTAGCTATTTTTTCATTTTCTATTAGTGACTAATCTGGGGAGCTATTGGTGTTTTATCTCTGGCTTGATTTTGGCATGGTGGAGGTTATTGGTTGGCTGTTATTTTCTCTATTTTGTTGACTGGAGCTTGGTGGTTGTTTTTGTTGATTTTGTTTTATTTCTTTTGGTTATGATTTTGACCTCCTCCTTTCTCTCTTATTTTAATGGCTTTGGGGTATGGTATTGTTGGATTGGTTGGTTGAAGGCTATTTTTGTATTGGTTGTTAGCCTGGGTCTAGTGGCTTGGTTGGGTGTCTTTATTTTTCCTATTGGTTGGCTTGTAGTATGTCTTATTGGGCTTTGTACATTTTTGTATTTAGCTGGTTGTTCTACTTACATAGATCAGATTTTCTTTTGGTTAGGTTTGGTGGAAGCTATTTGCTTTTACCCTTTCCCTGGCTGTCTTGGGTGATTTTGGCTTAATGACTGCTATTGTTCTTTACATTGAATTGGGTCTTCTACTGCTATGGTGGATAGCTAGGAAGATATTTTGGCTGGCTAGTTTGTTTGGTTGTATTGGCTAGCTGGGTTGGTTGGAGGGGTGGTTGTTTTGGCCAATTTTTCCTACTCCTTTCGTGACTGTTCTGGGAATCTGCTGGCATTCTTTCTATGACATATATTTCTGGTTCCTTCTGCTTTCTTTTTTCTCTCTTTGCTGTAGCTGATCCCCTTTTTCCTATTAGGGTGGCAGCCTTGCTAGCCACCCCTTCTGTAGTTAGGCTGGGTGTTTTTATTGGATATTTTATCTGCTTTATTGGTGGAGGATATGAGCACTTGTGTTTTTCTTTTTTGCTCTTATTTCTCTCTGGTTTGTGTTGTTGACCCTATCATGATGCTTGCACTTTTTGATTTTGTTATTTCCTTTTAGTAGTATCTTTGGTGGTGCTCCTATTGTATTGTTGTTATCCCTAATGGTTGGTTTATTATCTGCTTTATTGAGCTTGGTTGTTCTTATGGCTTGGTGGTTGGCTGTTATGTTTACTATTTGGAGGATTTTGTAGCCTTGCTAGATGACAGACTTTGGATGATGGGCTACATGAGATGTTGGCTATAATGGCCTTGATGTTTCCCACTCTTTTTTCTTTTGGCTGGTAGCGGTATATGTAATTGTAACCTTCTCCTAAAATTTGGATGCTTACATATAGTGTTGCTCCTTGAGATGATTGTAACTGAGCCTGAGCCTTTTCTTTACTATACTCATTTTATTTTCTCTTACTTTTTATGCATGCTTAATTGTACTCATCCTTTCAAAAGTATGTTGCAGATTTCTTTTATAGGTTGGGAGACTCTTACAGGTGGATCGTGCTAGTATCAGACGGACCAAATGAAGTTTGCTACTGCTCACATGGATTTTCTACTATTGATTTTTTTGTTTTTCTTTTGCTTTCTTTCCTTCATTATTGTAATATTTAGGAGGTTCATCTCTTTAGGATTTATTATAGCTCTTTGAGCATTAGCTTAGAGATTTAACCCCTCTAAGGACTTTGGACTTTTTTCTTTGTGGAAAAAAAATTTCCTTAATTTCCTTAAAAAAAACCCTTAAACCTTAAACCCTAAACCCTAAAACCCTTAACCCTAAACCCTAAAAATCCTAAACCCTAAACCTTAAAACCTTAAACCCGAAACCCTTAACCATAATACCTAAAATCTATAATCTTAAACCCTAAATCCTAAACCTAAACTAAACCTAAACCCTAAACCTCAACCCTAAACCCTATAAACCTAAAAAAACTACTAAATAAAACCTAAAATTAAAATAAAAAAACCTAAACCTAAATAAAAAATGAAAACCTAAACTAAAACCTAAACCTAAACCTAAACCTAAAAATAAAATAAAATAAACTTAAGAATAAAAAATCTAAATAAAATAAAAACTAAACATAAAATAAAAATAAAATAAACCTAAAAATAAACCTAAAATAAAATAAAATAAAAATTAAATAAATACCTAAACCTAAAAAATAAACCTAAAAATAAATAAAATAAAACATAAACCCTAAACTAAAAAACCTAAAATAAAAAATAAAATAAACAAAATAAAATAAACCTAAACTAAACTAAAATAAACTAAACTAAAAATAAATAAAATACATATAAATACTATATAAACCTAAACCTAAAATAAATAAAATAAAATAAAGTAAAAATAAATCTAAACCTATACTAAAAAATAAAACTTATAAATAAACCTAAAATAAAAATGTAAAACCTAAACTTAAAAAAATAAAATAAAAACCTAAACCTAAACATAAAAAATAAACTTAAATAAAAAAGTTATACTAAAACAAATAAACCTAAAATAAACACACTAAACTAAATAAAAATAAAAAATAAACATAAAATAAAATATAAAATAAAATAAACTAAAATAAAAAATAAACTAAGTAAACCTAAACCTACTAGTTTACTTAATTTAAAAAAAATATTAAACCCTAAGATAAACCCTAAATCCTAAACCCTAAAAATAAAATAAAAAAAATCTAAACTGGGTTTATAAAATTAACATAAACTAAAACTTGAAAACCTAAACTAAACCCCTAAACCCTAAACCCTAAAAAACCCTAATCACTAAACTCTAAATTAACCTAAACCCTAAACCTAAAATCCTACCCTACCAACCCACCCTCTGAACCAGGCCCCTAAAATGGTGGCCTTAAAGCTAAACACTAAACCCCTAAACCCTGCCTAAACCTAAACTTAAACCATAAACCCTAAAACCCTAAACCCTAAACTAAACCTAAACCCTAAACTCCACTAAAAACAAAACTTAAAACTAAAATTAAATAAAAGTAAACTCAACTAAAAATAAACCTAAATCTAAACCTAAACTTAAAAAATAAACTAAAAAAAAAGCCTAAACTAAAATAAATAAACTAAACTAAATAAAATTAAATTAATGAAACTAATAAAAATAAAAATAAAATAAACTAAATTAAAAAATAAACTAATAAACATATAATGAGACTCGGGTTACTTTTTTTTTTTTAAAATCCTAAACCCCAAAGTCTAAATCCTACAACTTAAACCCTAACCCTAATAACTACTCCATAACCTAAACCTCTACCACAACCTAAACCCTAAACCCTAAACCCAGGCCTAAACTAACTCCCAAACCAAAACCTAAACTCCCTAAATGTTAAACACTAAACTCCTCCTAATCCACAAACCCTGACCTAACCTCCAACCACCAAACCCAAACCTTAAACCCATAACCCTAAACCTGACCCACCTCCAAAATGCTAAAAAACTCTAAACTGGACCTAAACCTGGGCCCTAAACCTAAACCCTAAACCTCTAAACCCTAAACCCTTAAAATCTTAAACCCTGATCACCTAATCTCAAGCTCCTAAACCCTAAACCTAAATCCTAAACCTAGCCAACTTATACCTAAAATAAAACTCAATAAATAAACTAAACCTACCTAAAATAAACTAAAATAAAACCTAACCTAAAATAAATAAATAAAATAAACTAAATAAATAAAATTAAAATAAACTAAAATAAAAAATGGACTATGTAAACTAAATAAACTTAAACCTATTGATTTACTTAATTTAAAAAAAAAACCATAAACCCTAAATCCTAAATCCTAAACCATAAAACTAACCCTAAATCCTAAACCTTAAACCTACAACACTATACCTACAACCTTAAATCCTAAATCATAAACCCTAAACCTTATAAAACCCTAAACCCTAATCTCTAAACCCTAAACCCTAATCCTAAATCCTAAACTCTAAAAACATAAACCCTAAAGCCCTATACCCTAAACTCAAACCCCACCACCTAAAACCTTAAACCCCAAACCCTAAACTGAAACCTAAAGTAAAAAATTAAATTAAAAAATAAACCTAAACCCTAAAATCCTAATAAACATAAACCTAAACCTAAACTAATGGCAGCATTGGTAGGAACATCTGCATCGGCTTAGTCTAGATATGGATAAAGAAGTCGAGGTGGCGGTGCTCGCATTTGGTGGTGGGGATGTGGAGGTGTTGGTGAATATGGAGGTGGTGGTCGAAGTAGTGGTGGTTATAGAGGTGGGAGGAGCGATGGAGGTTACAGCCATGGTGGTTGCGGAGGGAGAGATCAGGGATATGATGGTGGATCCTGCTACTTGAGAGGCTGGGGTGGTTCTAATGGGAACTAGAGAAACTGAAGGAAGGTAGATCCGATTTGCTACTTATGGAACTATGTCTTTACATTACAGATGATTCTAGTCATCTAGGGTTTTTGATTTACTTTATTCATGCTCATTTTTGATCTATGTCATCGCTTGTGTCTTAGAAAACTTGGTGTGATAATTGGTTGATGAAATTGAAAAGAAGAAATGTTGAATATGAATTTATTCTATGTTAAAAAAACCAAAAACCCTAAACCCTAAACTAAAACTTGAACCACGGACTTAAAACCTAAACCCTAAACCCTAAACCCTAAACCCTAAACCTTAAAAACCCTAAGCGCTAAACCCTAAATCGTAAAATCCTAAACACTAAGCCAAAAAGCCTAAAACATAAATCCTAAATATTAAACCCTAAACACTAAACCCTAAACCTTAAAACCCTAAACCCTAAACCCTAAATCGTAAACCCTTAACTAACCTTAAACCATAAACAATAAACCCTAAACCCTAAAATGCTAAATACCTAAACCTAAACTAAATAAAACCCAAAAATAAAATAAAAAACCTAAACCAAAATAAAATGAAAAAATAAAATAAAAACCTAAACTAAAACCTAAACCTAAGCCTAAACCTAAACCTAAACCTAAAAAAAAATTAAAAAAATAAAAACTAAATTAAAATAAAATAAATAAAAACCTAACTAAACTAAAAAATAAAAAGCCTAAATAAAATAAAAAGCCTAAATAAAATTAAAATTAAACCTAAAATTAAAATAAAATAAACCTAGAATAAAAATATAAAACAAAATAAAATAAAAACTAAATAAAAACCTAAACATATAAAATAAACCCAAAAATAAATAAAAACATAAAACCTAAACCCGAATGAAAAAAAACCTAAACTTAAAATAAAAGTAAAATAAACCAAAACCTAAACTAAACTATACTAAACTAAAATAAATATAACCTAAACCTAAACCTAAACCTAAAATAAAGTAAACCTAAACCCTAAATATAATAAAATAAACTAAAAAGAAACCTAAAACTAAACTAAAAAATAAAATCTAAAAATAAACCTTAAATAAAAACCTAAAATCTAAACCTAAAAAAAATAAAATAAGAACCTAAACCTAAACTAAAACCTAAACTAAAAAAATAAAATAAAATAAAACTAAACTAAAAAATAAACGCCTACTACCTAAACTTAAAAAATAAAATAAAATTAAAACCTAAATTAAAATAAATAAACTAAACTAAATAAAAAAAATAAACCTAAATAAAATAAAATAAATAAACTAAATAAACCTAAACCTACCAGTTTACTTAATTTAAATAAAATAATTAAATAATAATAAGATAAAAATAATTTAAAATGTCAATACTAACCCAAACCACAAACCCTAAACCCTAAACCTTAAATCTTAAATCCTAAACCACTAAATCCTAAATCCTAAACCCTAAACCCTAAAACGCATTGAGCCTTAAACCTGCACCTAAATCTTAAACCATAAACCCCTCCATACTCCCAAACCCTAAACCCTCTAACCACCTAAATACTAAACCCTAAACCCTAACCACAAGCCCTAAGCCTAACCTTCATTAAACCCCTAAACCTAAAACCTAAACCCTAAACTCTAAGCCCTAAACCCTAAACCTAAACTCTAAACCCCAAATCTTAAATCCTAATCCCTAAACCCCAAACCCTAAACCCTAAACCCAAAACCCAAAACCCAACCATTCATTTGAGCATCTTCTATCTCCTCCACTATTTTGGTGCTCTAGCAAAATTCATTTCTCTTATAGAGGCATGTCACCTCTATTATTTTTTTTGTGGTAAATTTGAATGTTTCTTCCATTTTGGTGAGCTTGAGAGGCATTTGACTTCTCATGTCATGCACCGTTATTGATCATGGTTACAATTTTTACTTCCCTATGGGGAAATCTTGATAATCAGGCTGAGGATTCTGGTTCTTTGGGGGTTTCTAGCATAAATCAATCACTATCTTCGAAATCATTCAAGGATGTTCTTGCTGGTAAGATTAATTATGCTGGTGAGTTTCTCAAGCTTTTTTCAACTTCCTTCCAAGGTGTACTCGCGATAATGTGTTCTGATTTGGTTGTGGAAAGGATTGTGAAACCATTTGAATTTATGTTGGTGGGTAAGTTAGCTTTGTGTCATCCTACTTTGGAGAATATTTGATCTTTCTTCCATAGTTTGAAGCTCTCTGGAATTTTTTCAGTTGGATTGATCGATTCCCATCATGTATTGATCCAGCTTTCTAATGATTTGGATTACTCTCGTGTTTTTTTATCCCTCGTATTTTATTTTTAATTATCAGATGAGATTACTGAAATCGAAGACACTATTTGATATTAAAGAGAAATCTCCTATTTTTTTAGTTTAGATCTCTCTTCCCAATTTGCGTGTCCATTTCATTAATCATGAATTTCTTTTTGCTATCGGTGCACTATTCGGTCATCCTTTTCAAGTTGATTAGGCGATTGCTTAAAATACCCGCCCCTCTATTGCTCGGATTCTAGTTGAGTTGGATATAACTAAAAAATTTCTTAAGGAAATTTGGCTAGGATCGGAGAAATATGGATATTTGCAAAAAGTGGAATTAAAGTATTTTTCTATTTTTTGTTCCCATTTTAAAATTCATGGTCATAGGTTTTTCGATTATTTTGTGGTTCACCCTCACCTCAAGAAACTAAAACTGGCTAATAATAATTTGGATCCCAACCTTAAGGTGCCTCGATTGAAGCATAGAAATTTGTCCCATTGGACATTTCTTTACTAAAAACTGAGGGACATTTTCTTGATCCACCCACTATTCCTATGGAGAATGTTGCGGTTCTTAAGCCTCATTAGTTTTTTGATGTCCATCATGTTAACAAGGATGCCTACCCCTCAATGGTTCTATATAGTTGAATGCCCCCAATATTAGTAGTAATATGGATAATAATATGTTTTCAAAACTTATGTATGATGATTTTGTCTCAAATGATTCAATTCTTACTTCTATGCTAGCATTGATTGATGAGAATGTGATCCTAGATGATGGTTTGAATGGTGATCAAAGTAATGATAAGGCTTCTAATTCTAACTTGGGAACTTATGCGTTAAAGGGCTATAATCTTTCTTCTTCCTCCTCTTCTAATGTTGATCTTATTTCTATTCTGACATTTCAACCTAATAATGATTTGGAAGGAGGTGAAGTGGCTTGCAATGATGCTTTAAATGTGCAAATTTTCTCCAAACATAACCCTAAACAATCTCTTTTGGATGGTGATGTAGTGGATATGAATTCAAAGTTACAAACTATTTTTAGAAAGAAAAATAAAACTTCTAAAACCAAACTTCCTAATTTTACCATATTAACTAGATCTAGCTCTTCTGCCCAAAAATAATGGTTTCTTTTATAATTTGGAATGTGAAAGGGATTGGTACCCTCTCTGTTAGAAATAGAATTAGAAACTTAGTTCGTATTCATAACATTTCTTTATTGGCTATCTTAGAACCGTTTAATCTTCCTTCTAACAATTTTCATGTTACTAGAATGATTGGCTTCAGTAATTTTTTTTGCTAACTCTAGTAATTAAATTTGGATTTTTTTGAATAGTCCTTATGTTATGTAGATTTTCGATGATTTATCCAAAGTTGTGATTGTTAAGATTACTTATGATAATTTTATTTTTTATCTTCATTCCTTTATGCTTCTTGTAATAAAAATAGTAGACACATTCTTTGGGAAAAACTTATTAGTTTTTCTTCTTCTGTTGACGCTCCTTGGTTTGTGGGTGGAGATTTTAATGCTATCTCCCCTTCCTCACGTATTGGTAGAAATGCTCTAACTTATTTTCTATGGAATATTTTAATAACATGATCCTTGAATGTCATCTTTTGACATTGGCTTTCAATTTACTTACTTGGAATAATTATAAACTCTAGCAAAGGCTTGAGAGGGATTTTTTTAATCATATGTGGATTAATATTTTCTCTATTGCTTATGCGAAGCACTTAAGCAGAACCCTATTAGACCATTCATCCTTGGTTATTATTATTAATTTTAATGCTAATTAATCCTTCTCCCTTATTCCTTTTCATTTCCATAATATGTGGCTAATGGATGATAAATTTTTCAATTTTGTTGCTAGTAACTGGGGAGAACCTCTCCATCCCGATGACTATATTTTTGGGATGAAGAGATTATGGTTAAAATTAACAAAACTTAAACAATGCCTTTCTTGGTGGAATAAACACTATTTTAAGAATATTTTTGTCAATATTAATAAAATGGAGAATGAGGTGATTGCTTTAGAAGAAGCTGTTGTTAATGATCGTTCTAAAATTTTGATGTTGGTTTAAGCTAAAGATAGGTTGACATGTTTTCAAGATATGGAGGAGACCTATTGGCAACAAAAAGCCTCTATGAAATGGATCTTTGATAGTGATCACAATATTAAATATTTCCATGCCATGGTTAAAAAGAAAAAAAGCTATAAGCCACATCTATAAAATTAAAATTAATGATAGGTTTTGGTGTTCAGAGAAAAAAGAGCTTATTGACTCTGCTTTCCATTTTTATAAAGAGCTTCTGAATAAAAATGTTGTTTATGTTGATATTTATTGGCCTAAAGTTATTCCTAATCTTATTTCTAATGAGGAGAACAATATGCTTTCTTCCTTACCTTCTGAGATCAAAATAGCTTATATATTGCAGAGTATGAATAAAGACTTTATGGGTAGGCCTGATGGTTGTACTACCTTTTTTTTTCCAAAAATATTATATTGTCATTAAAGAGGACCTAATTAAAGCAATTCTTGATTTTTTTAAGGGTAGTATCCTTCCCAAATATTTTTCTAGCACCTCCATTATTTTAATTCCAAAAAAAGACAATTCTGAAGTTTGGAGTGATTTTAGGCCGATTAGCCTTTGCTCTTTTCTTTTAATAAACTTATCTCTAAGATTTTGGCTAAAATATTGAGTATCAAGCTCCTTAAAATAATCTCCCCCAATCAAACTAGTTTTGTTAAAGGGAGATCCACTTCTAATAATGTTCTTTTAGACCAAGAGATGATCCATTATTTGAACGCCAAAGTTTGTGGTGGTAACCTACTTTTTAGGCTTAACATTTTCAAAGCCTATGATAATATTGGTTGGGTTTTCCTATATAAAATTCTAGCTTTATTTGGGTTCTCTAATCAATTTATTGCGTTAATTAAGAATGGGATTAATAATTCTTGGTTTTCTATGCTTCTTAATGGTGAAGTGCATGGTTTTTTCTCCTCTTATCATGGCTTAAGGAATGGTGACCCTTTTTCTCCTACTCTTTTCATTATTGCTATGGAATATCTTTCTAGATGTCCTGAGCATATTTTTAGTACAATGCCTCACATGTTCTACATAACTATTGGTGGGTTTCCCATTTCTTACCTTAGTTTTCTTGATGATTTCATTATATTTTGCAGTGCCTCCACTCATTACATTAAAAAATTATGTAAGTTCTTAAATCAATTTGGTATGTTATCAGAAATATTATGGGTTTATCTAATCAAAATCTCCCTATCAAGTATTTGGGGACTCCCTTATATAGAGGCATGAAAAGATCTTCTTTATTCGATGAAGTTATTCAAAAAATAAATAAGAAAATCACCTCTTGGGAATTTCATTTACTCTCCTTTGGTGCTAGACTTATCCTGATCAAAAGTACCCTTTGCTCTTTGCCTATGTATCTCTTATCTACTATTGTCCCTACCCATTCTATTATTAAAAGGATTAATAGACTTTTTAATAAACATTTTTGGGGATCTAATACATCTACCAAAAGATTACATCGGGCTAGTTGGCATAACTAATGTGGTACTAATAATGAAGGTGGTTTGGGTTGCAAAACCTTAGAGGATTCAATTAATTATTTTTCTTATAAAATGTGGTGGAACTTTAGAAATAAAGATAGCTACATGTCGAAGTTTATGCATGCTAAATATTATTAGTGCAAATACCCCTTAATTCGTGCTTTCAAATTTGGGTATTCTCCTATCAGGAGATAACTTTGTAATATCAATTGGAGTGTTGAGAATTTAATTTCCTCGGTATCAATTATGGTTACTCATTCTTTTGGCAAGACAACTGGCTTGGTCAGGGCTCTATTGATTCCCTTCTCAATACTCATTCCACTATGGTTCTTAAGGTTCATCAGTTACTTATCAATAATAATTGGGATGTGGCTCAATTGAATAACCTTGTCCCAAATGTGATCATTGACAAAATCCTTAAAATTTGCCCTCACCCTAATGAACCCGACCAAATTCTTTTCAAAATTTCTTCTTCTTGAGATTTTGTTTTTAAGGATTTGTGGCATCAATTCTATTGTTGATTTTTTTTTGTTTTTCTTTTCCTTACTTTCCTTCATTATTGTAATAGTTAGGGGCTTTATCTCTTTGAGCATTAGCTTAGAGATTTACCCCCTCTAAGGACTTTGTACTTCTTTCTTTGTGGCATATAAATTTTCCTAATTTCCTTACACAAAAAGACATAAACCTTAAACCCTAAACCTTAAAACCCTAAACCCTAAACCCTAAACCCTAAAGCCTTAACCCTAAACCATAAACCCTAAACCATTAACACTAATTCCTAAAATCTACAACCCTAAACACTAAACCCTAAACCCCAAACCCCAAACCCCAAACCCTAAACCCTAAACCCTAAACCCTAAACCCTAAACTATAAACCCTAAATCCTAAAAACCAAAAAATTGAAAGTTAAACAAAATAAAACCTAAAAATAAAATAAATAACAAAACCTAAACCTAAATAAAATAAAAAATAAAATAAAATGAAAACCTAAATGAAAACTTAAACCTAGACCTAAACCTAAACCTAAATCTAAAAATAAAATAAAATAAAAAATAAAAACTAAAGTAAAATAAAATAAATAAATACCTAAACCCTAAATCCTAAACCCTAAAACTTAACCTTAAACACTAAACCCTAAACCCCAAACCCTAAAACTAAACTTAAAGTAACTAAATAAATTAAAAAATAAACCTAAACCTTAAAATCTAATAAACCTAAACCTAAACCCTAAGAATGGGTAGAGCATTGATGGTAGGAACATCACCATCAACCAGCCTTAGTATAGATCTGGCAGTGGAGGTGATGGTTATCGCAGTGGTGGTGGGGGATCTGGAGGTGCTGGTGAATATGGAGGTGGTGGTCAGAGCTATGGTAGTTATGGAGGTAGGAGTGATGGAGGTTACAGCCATGGTAGTGGCAAATGGAAAGATCAGGGATATGATGGTGGATCCTGCTACTTGAGAGACCGGGATGGTTCTAATGGGAACTAGAGAAACTGAAGAATGACCAATCTGATCTACTATTTATGGAACCGGGTCTTTACATTAGAGCTAGTTCTAGTCATATAGAGTTTTTAATTTGCTCTATGCATGCTCATTTTTTATCTATGTCATCACTTCTATCATAGAAAACTTGGTGTATTAATCGGTTGATGAAATCAAAAAGAGGAAATATTGAATCTAAATTTGTTCTCTATTAATAAAAAAAGTAAAATACTTTAAACCCTAAACTAAAACTTGAACCATAGACCTAAAACCTAAACCCTAATCTCTAAACCCTAAACACTAAACCCTGAAAATCCTAAGCCTTGAACCCTTAACACTAAACCTTAAACCCTAAAACCTAACCCAAAACCATAAACCCTAAACACTAAAAACTAAACACTAAACCCTAAACCCTAAACCCTAAACCCCAAACCCTAAATCCTAAACCCTCAACTAACCCTAAACCCTAAACCATAGATCCTAAACCCTAAAAAGCTAAATACCTAAACCTAAACTAAATAAAACCCAAAAATAAAATAAATGAAAAACATAAACTAAAATAAAATAAAATAAAATAAAATAAAAACCTAAACTAAAACCCTAAACTTGAACTTAAACCTAAACCTAAGCCTAAAAAGAAAAGAAAATTAAAATTAAAAACTAAACTAAAATAAAATCAATAAAAACCTAAACTAAACTAAAAATAAAAAAATAAGAAAAGTAAAAACTAAACCTAAAATTAAAATAAATTAAACTTAGAATAAAATAAAATAAAATAAAAACTAAATAAAAACTTAAACCTAAAAAAATAAACCTAAAAATAGATAATAAATAAAATCTAAAACCCAACAAAAAAACCTAAACTTAAAATAAAAATAAAATAAACCTAAACCTAAACTAAAATAAACTAAGCTAAAATTAATAAAACCTAAACCTAAACCTAAATTAAAGTAAACCTAAATCCTGAATAAAATAAAATAAACTAAAAATAAACTTAAACCTAAACTAAAAAAATAAAACCAAAAAATAAACCTAAAATAAGAACCTAAAACCTAAACCTAAAAAAATAAAATGAAAACCTAAAACTAAATCTGAAAATAAAGTATAAAACCTAAACATAAAAAATAAAATAAATATAAATATAAACTAAAAAAAACCTAAACCTAAAAAATAAACTAAAGTAAAAAGCCTAAATTAAAATAAATAAACATAAAATAAATAAACTAAACTAAATTAAAAATAAACCTAAATAAAATGAAAATAAATAAATAAACTAAATAAACTAGAACCTACTAGTTTACTTTATAAAAATAAATAAAAAATGTAAAAAAAAATTAAAAAAAATGTCATGATTCTAAACCCAAAACCCTAAAACTAACCCTAAACCCTAAACGCTAAACCTACACCCTACAACCCTAAACCCTAAACCCTAAAACCCTAAACCCTAAACCCTAAAACCTACAACCATAAACTCTAAAACCTACAACCCTAATCCCTAAACCTTAAACCCCAAACCCCAAACCCCAAACCCTAAACCCTAAACCGTAAACCCTAAACCCAAAACCCTAAACCATAAACCCTAAACCCTAGAAACCCTAAACCTAAAAACCTAAACCCTAAATGCTAAACCATAAATCCTAAACCCTAAACCCTAATCCTTAAACCCTAAACCCTAAACCCTAAACCCCAAATCCTAAACCCTAATCCCTAAACCCCAAACCCTAAACCCTAAACCAAAAACCTAAAACCCAAAACCCAACCATTCGTTCAAGCAGCTTCTCTCTCTTCCACTATTTTGGTGCTCTAGCAAAATTCATTTCCCTTGTGGAGGCATGTCCCCTCTATGGTTTTTTTATGGCAAATCTAGATGTTGCTTCTATTTTGGCAGGCTCAATCAACATTTCGTTTCTCAAGTCATGCATCATTGTTGATCATGGTTGCGCTTTCTACTTACCCATAGGGAAATCCTAATAATCGGACTGCTCCCGCTAAGGATTCTAGTTCTTTGGGGGTTTCTAGCATAAATCCATCATTGGCTTCAAAATCATTCAAGGATGTTCTTGCTGGTAAGACTAATTATGTTGGTGAGTCTCTCAAGCTTATTTCAACTTCCTTGCAAGGTGTACCCACGATAATGTGTTCTGATTTGGTTGCTGAAAGGCTTGCGAAACCTTTTGATTTTTGTTGGTGGGTAAGTTCGCATTACTTCATCCTACTTTGGAGAATGTTCAATCTTTCTTCCATAGTTTGAAGCTCTCTAGAATTTTTTCAGTCAGATTGATCGATTCTCGTCATGTATTGATCCAGCATTCCAACGATTTGGATTACTCTCGTGTTTTTTTCTTGTCGCTCATATTTTATTTTCAATTGTCCGAAGAGATTGCTAAAATGGATGGTGTTATTTGATATTAAAGAGGAATCTTCTATTGTTCCAGTTTGGATCTCTCTTCCCAATTGTGTGTCCATTTCATTAATCATGAATTTCTTTTTACTGTGGGTATGCTATTCAATCGTCCTCTTCAAGTTGATCAGGTGATTGCTTCTAATACCCGCCCCTCTGTTTCTTAGATTCTAGTCGAGTTGGATATAGCTAAAAAATTTTCTAAGGAAATTTGGCTAGGATCAAAGAAATATGGATATTTGCAAAAAGTGGAATTTGAGAATTTTCCTATTTCTTGTTCCAATTGTAAAATTCATGGTCATGGATTTTTGAATTATTTTGTGGTTCACCCTCACCTTAAGAAACTAAAATTGGCTAATAATAATTTGGATCCCAACCTTAAGGTTCCCTAGATTAATGCACAGAAATCTATCCCTATGGACATATCTTTACCTGAAATTGAGGGACATTTTCTTGATCCACCCAATGTTCCGGTGGAGAATGGTGCGATTCTTAAGCCTGATTAGTTTTTGGATGTCCGTCATGTTAATAAGGATGCCTTACCCCTCAATGGTTCTATATAGTTGAATGGGCCTTATATTGGTAATAATATGGATAATAATATGTTATCAAAACTTTTGGATGATGATTCTTTCTCAAATGATTCAATTCTTGGTTCTATGCCAACATTGATTGATGAGAATGTGATCCTAGATGAGGGTTTGAATGGTGATCAAAGTAATGATAAGGCTTCTAATTATGACTTGGGCACTTGTGCTTTAAATGGCTCTAATCCCTCTCCTTCCTCCTCTTCTAAAGTTGATCTTATTTCTATTATGACATTTTAACCTAATAATGACTTCGAAGAGGATGATGTGGCTTGCAATGATGCTTTAAATGTGCAAATTTCCTCCAAAAAATACCCTGAACAATCTCTTTCGGATGGTTATGTAGTGGATATGAATTCAAAGTTCCAAACTATTTTTAGAAAGAAAAATAAAACTCCAAAAACAAAACTTCCTAATATTACCAGATTAACTTGATCTGGCTCTTCTGCCCAAAATAATGGTTTCATTCTTAATTTGGAACGTGAGAGGGATTGGCACCCTCTATGTTAGAAATAGAATTAGAAACTTAGTTCGTACTCATAATATTTCCCACTTGGCTATCTTGGAACAATTTATTCATCTTTCTAACAGTTCTTCTGTTGCTAAAATGATTGGCTTTAGTAATTTTTTGGCTAACACTAGCAAAAAAATTTGGATTTTTTGGAATAGTCCTTATGTTATGCAGATTTTGGATGATTTATCCCAAGTAGTGAATGTTACGATTACTTATGATAATTTTAGTTATTTTTCTTCTTTTGTTTATGCTTCTTGTAATAAAAATAGTAGACACATTCTTTGGGAAAAACTTATTAGTTTTTCTTCTTCTGTTGACACTCCTTGGTTTGTTGGTGGAGATTTTAATACTATCTCCCGTTCCTCTGAACGTATTCATAGAGATGCTCCTAACTTATTTTCTATGGAAGAGTTTAATAACATCATCTTTGAATTTCATCTTACTAACATTGGCTTTACTGGTTCTCAATTTACTTGGAATAATTATAGACTCTAGCAAAGGCTTGATAGGGTTTTTTTAATCATCCGTGGATTAATCTTTTCCCTATTACTTCTGTGGAGAACTTAAGTAGAACACTATCAGACCAGTCTCCCTTGCTTATTAATGTTAATTTTAATGTTAATAAATCTTTCTCCCATATTCATTTTCGTTTCAAAATATGTGGCTAATGGATAATAGATTTTTCAATGTTGTTGCTAGTCACTGGGGAGAACCTCTCCATCCCAATGACTCTATTTTTGGGATAAAGAATTATGGTTGAAATTAAAAAGACTTAAATAATGCCTTTCTTGCTAAAATAAAAAATATTTTAAGAATTGTTTTGTCAATATTAATATAATGGAGAATGAGGTGATCGCTTTGGAAGAAGCTATTGTTAATGATCCTTCTAAAATTCTGATGTTGGCTCAAGCTGAAGATAGGTTGACTTGTTTTCAAGATATGGAGGAGACCTATTGGTGGCAAAACGCCTCTATGAAATGGACCTTTAATGGCATTCATAATAGTAAATATTTCCTTGTCATGGTTAAAAAGAAAAAAAAGTTATAAACCACATCCATAAAATTAAAATTAATGATGGGTTTTTGTGTTCGAATAAAAAGGAGCTTATTGAGTATGATGTCCTTTTTAATAAAGAGCTTATAAATAAAAATGTTGCTTATGATGATATTTCTTGGCCTAAAGTTATTCTTAATCTTATTTTAATGGGGAGAAAAATATGCTTTCTTCCTTACATTCTGAGAACGAAATTGCTGATATATTGCAGAGTATGAATAAAGACTCTGTGGCTGGACCTGATGGTTATACTACCCTTTTCTTCCAAAAATGTTGGATTATCATTAAAGAGGACCTAATTAAAGAAGTTCTTAGTTTTTTTAAGGGTAGTAACCTTCCCAAATATTTACTAGCACCTCCATTTTTTTAATTCCTAAAAAAGACAATCCTGAAGTTTGGAGTGATTTTAGGCTGATTAGCCTTTGCTCTTTTTTTTTTAATAAACTTATCTATAAGATTTTGGAAAAAAGATTGAGTATCAAACCTTAAAATTATCTCCCCCAATCAAATCAATTTTATTAAAGGGAGATCCATTTCTGATAATGTTCTTTTAGCCCAAGAGATGTCCATGATTTGAATGCCAATGTTCACCGTTGTAACTTGCTTTTTAAGCTTAACATTTTCAAAGCCTACGATAACACTGGTTGGGTTTTCCTATATAAAAGTCTAGCTTTATTTGGGTTTTGTAATCAATTTATTATGTTAATTAAGAATGGGATTGAGAATTCTTGGTTTTCTATGCTTTTTAATGGTGAAGTGCATGATTGTTTCTCCTCTTCTCATTGCTTAAGGCAAGGTGACCCTCTTTGTCCTACACTTTCACTATTGCTGTGGAATATCTTTCTAGATGTCTTGAGCATATGTTTTGTAGAATGCCTCACATGTTCTACAGAACTATTGGTGGGTTTCCCATTTCTTACCTTAGTTTTGCTTATAATTTCATTATATTTTACAATGACTCCAATCATTACATTAAAAAATTATGTAAGCTCTTAAATCAGTTTGGTAGGGAGAGTGGCTTGAATATCAATCTTGATAAAAGTTATTTTATTACTAGCTCTTCTATCTCCTTATCTAAGATCAATGTTATCATGAATATTATGGGTTTGTCTAATCAAAATCTCCCTATCAAGTATCTGGGGACTCTTTTATATAGAGGCATAAAAAGATCTTCTTTATTCAATAATGTTATTCAGAAAATAAATAAGAAAATCTTCTCTAAGATATTTCATTTACTCTACTTTGGTGCTAAACTTATCGGATCAAAAGTACCCTATGCTCTCTACCTATGCATATCTTGTTTACTATTTTCCCTACACGTTCTATTATTAAATGAATTAATACACTTTTTAATAAATTTTTTTGGGGATCTAATACATCTACCAAAAGATTACATTGGGCTAGTTGGCATAACTATATTGGTACTAATAATAAAGGTGGCTTGGGTTGCAAAACCTTAGAGGGTTCTATTAATTATTTTTTCTTATAAACTGTGGTGGAACTTTAGAACTAAAGATAGCTACTAGTCGAAGTTTATGCAAGCTAAATATTGTCAGGGCAAACTCCCCCTCATTAGTGCATTCAAATCTGGGGATTCTCTTATCTTGAGAAGACTTTGTAGTTTCAATTGGAGTGTTGAGAATTTAATTTCCTGGGGTATCAATTCTGGTTACTTATTTTTTTGGCAAGACAACTAGCTTGGTCAGGCCTCTATTGATTCCCTTCTCAATACTCATTTTATTGTGGTGCTTAAGATTCATCAGTTACTTTTTAATAATAATTGGGATGTGGCTCAATTGAATAACCTTTTCCCTAAAGTGATCATTGAAAAAATGCTTAAAATTTGACCTCACCCTAATGAACCTGACCAAATTCTTTTCAAAATTTCTTATTCTGGAGATTTTGTTTTTAAGGATGTGTGGCATTTTATCAGATTTAAATATCAAGAGTCCTTGGTTTTTACTAAAAATTTGGAATAATAGTATCCCTATTTTGTTCTCGGTCCTAACTTGGCACATTCTTAATCATTATATCCCAGTGGATACTACTCTTTTAAAAAAAAGGATTCCACCTGTCCTCTAAATCTCACTATTTCTATTACATTGAAAGTGTGGATCATGTTTTTGTGTATGGCCCTATTGCTGCTAGATTGTGGAATTGGTTTGATAATATTTTTAATACCTTCCATTTTAATGGTTCAATTTTTATTATGCAACTCCTCGAAGCATGTTTCTCTTATTCTTCTAAGTGTCATGTTAAAATTATCTTAGCTATTACTATTCTTTGGTATATTTGGATGGATGGAAATGATGTAAAGCTCCATAATATTTTTATAAATTATAATTATATCATTGTTAGATCCAAATATAAAATTTTGTCTCTTTTTAAAGATAATATTCTTACTCACTCCAATTTTAAAAGGTATAAGTCCGTGTCCTTGAAATTTGGGATTAACCTCCCTCCTTGTAATGTCTCTCTCACCCAAAAAACTATCTATTAGAGTAAACCAAATTATCATTACATTAAGGTTAATACTAATGGCTCGATCTATAATGGTTATTATGGTAGTGGTAGGATTTTGAAAGATCATGGTGGCAAGGTTATTTCTTCTTTTGCTACCCCTTTAGAGCCTTGTTGTATTTTATTTTTTAATCTTAAAGGTATTCATCATGGCATTTCTATTTTTTTACAACAAGGTATTCATAATATTAGGTTTGAAGTTGATGAAATCCTTCTTTTAGAGTTACTTAAGTCTAATTCACATGGTAATGCTGAAGTGTTTTATTTGCGTAATCATACTAGGAGTCTTTTTGCTAAGCTAGATTTTCAAATTTCTCAAATTTATAGGGAAGGCAATTCTTGTGATAATTTTCTTGCCAATTTGGGGGCCAAGTTTTCAGGTTTGCAATTTTTTTCTAATGATGATCTTCCTTTCCTCTTAAGGGATCTTGTTAATCTAGATAAAATTGGATTGCCTTACCTTAGAAGCTTTTAGCTT
This sequence comes from Cymbidium sinense, assembly GCA_021442155.1. Taxonomy (NCBI): domain Eukaryota; kingdom Viridiplantae; phylum Streptophyta; class Magnoliopsida; order Asparagales; family Orchidaceae; genus Cymbidium; species Cymbidium sinense. The sequence continues at coordinate 44,168,987 of CM038220.1, read as the reverse complement.
TTCCTTCCTCCTTTGTGGCTTTGGCTTTCTCTATGGTGATGTTTTTTCTTGGAACTGGTTATTTCCTCTGCTGGTTTGGTCTTGAGTTGTCTTTTCAGCTAAACCTTTTTTATTTTTCTATATGAGCTCTTCTTATTTGTAGGCTTAGCTTGGGTTGTTTTTCCTTCCTTTGGTTTCTTGTTGTAGTTTTTGGTTTCTGGTTTGTTTTCTCTCCCATCCTAGTAGATATGTTTTTAGCAAGTGAAGGCTATTAGATTTTTCTTGTCTTCTGGTTGGTGTGGTTCTATCTTCCTATTTGCCCCTTGTTTTGGTGGTTTTAGGTTATTTTATTGATGGACAGGGTAGTCATCATGGTTTTTTTGTTTTCTTGTTTGGGTTTTTCTAATTTTGGTAATTTATTGGTTGGATCTCTCTGTAGCCTAGTTTATTTGGTTTGGACTTTCTGGTTGGCTGGTTGTTGGTGATATCTGGCTATGGGTTTTTTCTCTTCATGGGTGTTGCTCACTCTGGATTTGTTACCTACCTTTGGCTCTGGTTCTCATTTCTGCTGGTTATTTTTCTGAGTTTTTGTAGAGTGGTTGCTATGTGGCTGGATGACGCGTCGCCTATTTATTTGCTGATTAGGTGGTTATTCCAGCTGCTTTTGGCTGTCCACTCTTCATGAGTTGCACCCTTCTCACCTGCTCCTATCCTTTGGGTTTTAGCTGTGTTATTTGGGTTGTGTGATTCTTGGTTGGGGTTTGTTCATCGGATTGTAGTTTTTGGTAGCCATGTTTATCTGGCTATTGGTCCTGCTACTAAGATGGGCTGGTTACCCTTGAGGGCTATTTGCTGCTTTATTGTAGTTTGGAGAACTAATTTTAGCAGCTCTTTACCTTACCTTGTTCCTATTTTGGATGATTTTGAGGATGGATGTAACTGGATTGCTATATCTTCTGCTTATGGGTAGGTCCTCCTCCTATATTACTGAGGTATTGGTTTTAGTTTTTATTCTGAATTGGCAGGCTGAAGACTATTGGTGGGCAATTTTTTGTCCTTAGGTGATGATGGTTATGTTCGGCAACAATTTTTTTGTTGTTTATGTTTGTTGTCTTGTATTTCGTCCTAATGGGCATTTTATTTTTCTATCATTAGCTACTGTCTCTATCTTTCTGGATTGGATTTTCCTTTCCTTGGATTGGGATTTGTGGCTGCTACCTGTTTCTATCCCCCAGAGTATTTTTGATTTTTGTGATTGGATGACTACTATCAGAGTTTATACTGATGGTTCTGGGTTTGATGACTTGAATAATTTGCCATTAAGGTAGTGTGCTTCAAGGTCTTCTTAGCTAGCTACTTAGATTGGTTGCTCTGGCTAGCTGGGTTGGTTAAAGGAGTATTTATTTTAGTATAATTCTCCTCCTCCTTTGGTGACTATGCTGGGAACTGGCTGCTTATCATCCTTTCATTCCTTTCTTCTAGTTTCTTCTTGTTGGGATTATGTGTTCTAGATTGTGGTTGAACCACCCCCATTTCCTATTTGGATGGTAGCCTTGCTGCCTAACCCTCTTTCTATTAGACTGGTTATTATTGCTCTTGGCTCTTTGCATGTCTTTTTGATGGAGGATCCTACCACCTATGTATTTCCTTTTGCCTTTATTTTATCTCTGTTTAATGCTTTTTCTCATATTAAGATGTTTGCTCCTAGTGCTTTTGTTAGCCATTATTGGTGGTGGCTTTGGTGGTGCTCCCTCTGGTCTGGTGATATCCTGATGGCTTACCTCCTTATATGTTATATTGAGCTTAATAACTCTGAGTGCTGGGTGTTTGGGGGTTATATTTGCTGTTTGGAGTTTTATGTGGGTATGTGCGATGATCATCCTTTGTTTAGGTACTACAACAGGTATGCTGGCAATGATGGCCATAATGTTTCCCACTCTTTCTTCTTTAGGTTAGTAGCGCTATATGTAATTGTAACCCTTCACTTGAAGTCTGGATGTTTACATATAGTGTTGCTCCTTGAGACGATTGTAACTGAGCTTGAGCCTTTTCTTTATCTTATTCCTTTTATCTGCTCTTACTCGTTATGCTTGAGTAATTACTTGATTATTTATACTTATCCCTTTAAATGCATGTTGTAGATCTCTTTTATAGTTTTTGGGAGACTATTGATGGTGGATCATGCTAGATTCAAAAGGAACAAAGGAAGTTTGTTGCTGTTTTCATGGACTTTCTTTTGTTGATTATTATTTCTTTTTTCCTTTGCTTGCTTTCGTGAACTATTGTATTAATTAGGCGGCTTATCTCTTTAGGACTTCATGTAGCTCTATAAGCATTAGCTTAGAGATTTGTCCCCTCTAAGGACTTTGTACCTTTTCTTTATGGCTATATAATTTTCCTAATTCACCCCACCCCTTAAAAAACAAACCCCAAACACTCAACTAACCCTAAACCCTAAAACCTAAACCTAAACTAAATAAAATCTAAAATTAAAAAAAAGAAACCTAAGTGCTTCGTTCGGTTACGTATTGGCAAGAACCTAAACTAAAACCTAAACCTAAGCCTAAGCCTAAATGTAAAAAAATAAAAAATAAAAAATAAAAACTAAATAAAATAAAATAAATTAAAAACTTAAACTAAACTAAAAACAAAATAAACCTAAAAATAAAAAACCTAAATAAAATAAAATAAAAACTAAATAAAGTCATAAACCTAAAAACAAATAAAAAAGAAAACCTAAACCCTAAACTAAAAAAAAAACCTATACCTAAAATAAATAAAATAAAATAAACCTTAACCTATATTAAAATAAACTAAACTAAAATAAATAAAATCTAAACGTAAACCTAAAATCAACAAACCTAAACCCTAAACTAAATAAAATAAAATAAACTAAAAATAAACCTAAACCTAAACTAAAAGGTAAAACCTAAAAATAAACCTAAAATAAAAACCTAAAACCTAAAACCAAAAAAATTAAATATAAACCTAAACCTAAACCTAAAATAAAAAATAGAAAATATAACTTCAGAAAAAAAAAAACTAAAAATAAATAAATAAAATAAATAAAATAAAAACCCAAACTAAGATAAATAAACCTAAATTAAATAAACTAAACTAAATAAAAATAAAAAATAAACCTAAATAAAAATTAAAATTAAAATAAACTAAAATAAATAATAAATTAAATAAACCTACCTATTAATTTAAAAATCATAAACCATAAACCAAAACCCTAAGCACTAAATCAACTAAACCCTAAACCCTACCTTAAACCCTAAACTAAATCTACACACATACCCTAAACTTCCCACCAAACCCTAAACTAAAACCCTAAACCCTAAAACCTTAAACTAAACCTAAACTACCCTAAACCCTAAACCCTAAACTTAAACCCTACCCTAAACCCTAAACTAAACCTAAACCTAAACTACTTAAACTTAAAATAAAATAAATAAAAAAACCTAAACCTAAATAAAATAATAACCTAAACTAAAATCTAAACCAAAACATAAACTTAATACTAAACCAAAACCTAAAATTAAAATAAAAACTAAACTAAAATAAAATTAATAAAAACCTAAACTAAACTAAAAAATAAAATAAACCTAAAAATAGAAAATCTAAAAAACACTAAATGTAACATAAAAATAAAATAGACCTCAAATAAAATAAAATAAAATAAAAAGTGAATAAAAACATAAACCAAAACCTAAAAAATTGAACCTAAAAATAAAACCTAAAAATAAATAAAAAATAAAACCTAAACCATAAAGTAAAAAAAACCTAAACCTAAAATAAGAAAAATAAAATAAAATTAAACTTAAACTAAAATATATAAAACCTAAACCTAAACTAAAAATAAACTAAAGCTAACTCTAAACTAAATAAAATAAAATAAACTAAAAAATAAACCTAAACCCAAACTAAAAAATAAAACCTAAAAATAAACCTAAAATAAAAACCTATAACCTAAAAAAAATAAAATAAAAACCTAAACCCAAACCTAAAATATTTTTAAACCTAAAATAAAATAAAATAAATAAAATTAAAATATGCATAAACCACAACCTAAACCTAAAAATAAACTAAAATAAAACACTAAAATAAATCAACAGAAATAAACTAAACCAAATAAGAATAAAATGACCTAAATAAAAATAAAATTAAAATTAACTAAAATAAATAAATAAACTAAATAAACCTAAAACTTTTTATTTTAAAAACCCTAAACCCTAAACCCTAAACCCTAAATCCTAAATCCTAAGCCCTAAATCCTAAACATTAAACCCTAAAACTAACCCTAAACCTACAACCCTAAAATAAAACAATATGACCATAAACCCTAAAGCTTAAACTCTCTAACCATATACTACTCCCCTCCAACCACTAGCCAGCACTAACTTAACCAACTAAACCCTACCATACAATACTGACCCTACCAAACCACCCAAAGCCATAAACCCAAAGCTAAATTGATTTACCAAGCTGACCTAAATACCTGATCCTCAATCCACTAAACCCTAAAGCCTAAACTAATCCCTAACCCTCCTCTCAAATAAAATCCTAATCTCTAATTTTCCCTAAAATGAACCCTAAACCTTAAAACTTGAAAGATCTACTAAAAAAATTAAAATAAATAAAACTTAAACCTAAATAAAAAATAAAATAAAAAGAACCTAAACCAAAAAATATAATAAAATAAAAAATAAAAAAACTAAAATAAAATAAATAATAACCTAAATTAAACTAAAAATAATGATAAACTTAAGTATAAAAATCCTAAATAAAATAAAACTAAATGTAAAATAAAAATATAATAAACCTAAAATAGAATAAAATGAAAACTAAATAAAAACCTAAACCTAAAAAAATAAACCAAAAAAAATAAAATAAAAATAAATAAATAAAGCTAAACCCTAAAAAAAACCTAAACCTAAAATAAAAAATTAACAAAATAATATAAACCTAAACCTAAACTAAAATAAACTAAACTAAAATAAAAGCTAAACCCTAAACAAAAAAAAACTTAAACCTAAAATAAAAATTGAACAAAATAATATAAACTTAAACCTAAACTAAAATAAACTAAATTAAAATAAATAAATCCTAAACCTAAACCTAAAATTAACCTAAATGTAAAATAAATAATATAAAATAAACTAAAAATAAACGTAAACCAAAACTGAAAAATAAACCTTAAACTTAAACCAAAATAAAAAAAATAAAAACCTAAAGCTAAACCGAAATATAAAAAAATAAAACCTAAACCTAAAAATAAAATAAAAATAAAACTCAACTAAAAAATTAAGTTAAACCTAAAAAATAAACTAAAATAAAAAACTTAAACTAAAATAAATAAACATAAAATAAATAAACTAAACTAATTAAAAATAAAAGTAAAATAATCTTAAATAAATAAAAAATAAACTAAATGAACTAATTAAACCTAAACTTTCCAGTTTACTTAATTTTAAAAAAAAATAACGCTAAACCCTAAGAATGGACATAACCTTGATGACAAGAACATCACCGTTAACCAGGCTCAGTCTAGATCTAGCAGTCGAGGTGAAGGCGAAAGCAACGATTATCGTAGTGGTAGTGGGGGATCTGGAGGTGCTGGCAGAGATGGAGGTGGTAGTTGGAGCAGTGGTGGTTATGGAGGTGGGTTGAGCGACAGAGGTTACAATCGTGGTGGTGGCTGAGTGAGAGATCATGGAAATGATGGTGGATCCCACTACTGGAGAAGCAGGGGTGGTTATGATGGGAACTGGAGAAACTAAAGAATGATCGATCTGATCTGCTCCTTATGGAACTGTCTTTATAGTAGAGATGCTTATAATTAGCTAGGGTTTTTGATTTGCTCTATGGGTGCTATTTTTTTATCCATGTCATCGCTTATATCTTAGAAAACTTAGGATGCTACTTGGTTGATGAAATTGAAAAGAAGAAATGTTTAATCTGAATTTGTTCTTAGTTAAAAATAACCTTAAATCCTAAACCTTAAACCCTAAACCCTAAACCTAAAACCTAAACCCTAAAACATAAACCATAAACCCTAAACCCTAAAATCTCTAAACCCTAAACCATAAACCCTAAACCCTAAAATCCTAAACGCTAAACCCAAAAACCATAAACCCTAAACTGTAAACCTACAACCCTAAACCTTAAACCACAAACCCTAAAATCTAAAATAATCCTAAACCTTAGTCCCTAAACTAACCCTAAACCCTGAACCCTAAACTAACCCTAAGCCCTAACCTTAAACCCTAAACCCTAAACCTTGAATAAAGATGTCATTAGGAGTAGATCTAAAGATTGATCTAATCTTAACATAGTTATGGTAGCTAAAGAAAATGTCTTCAAGAGATTATCTCTTGACTATTAGAGATTTAAATACCTAAACCCTAACCCTAAATCATATTATAATACCATATATTATAGTATAATGTAGCATGATATATTTGAGCATGTAGTGATGTGTTTTTGGATGTTATAAGATGTTTTGAAATGTTTTAGTGTACTAGGGTATTGTGCCCTATAGTTTATATCAATATAAATCATAAAAAAATAAATTTAATAAACTAGATGATGAAATTTGTTAAATTTGAAATGGGAATTAATTTGTAGTACCAAAGGTGTGCAACGCCACTTGTAGTCTAAAAAGTAAGATTTTATGTTCAAAATAAATATTATATGTTGTAGCATAGTTTAACATCATATATCATAGTATATTGTTCTGTGCATTTTAATTTCTTTTAGTATTTTACAATCATGCAGTTGATCCAACACTAGCATTATTTATAAAAAAGTTGATTTATACTTTAAAATGGTGGAACTTGGCCAAATTCATAATAGGTAAAGCATGGCATCATATTATATTCTGTCAATTTAAAATATGTAAGTGATACGACTAAAATATATAGTTTTTTATTGTTTAGATTAATTTGGTGATTTTTTATTTGAAGTAATCCCTTGTGATGTGATATGCAACATAATTTAATATAATATAATATGTTATAGTGTATTATAATATAGTATGCCATAACATAGTGTAGCATCATGTGTTATAGCATACTATTCTGTATTACTACTTATTATTTAGCATTTTTTAGTTTATTATAGTATGATGTAGTAGAGTTTGTACTAGTATAATTCATAAAAATACTGATTTATAGGCTGAGATGATGGGATTTGGCCAAATTTAAGGTAAGATTTAGGGAACATCATTGGGGTGTGCTATGGTGTGTCATTTAATCAAAAGAATGGAATTTTACTTCCAAAATAAATGTTCATTTTTCTACAAAATTTTATAATTTTTTTGCTTAAAGTGATTCATTTTAAGGTGTAATGTAAGATAATATATTATATGAAAGCATATTAAAATATAATGCACATAATAATATAACCACATATATATGAATGTGGTGGTGTGTTACTAAATGTTATTGTACATTTTAGTATGTTTAACTTTGTGATAATGCATTCGATCAAAACTCACAAAAGTGTTAATTTAAAGGTTGAGATGGAATGATTTCCCCAAATTCACGGCACACGCCAAGAAGCAACACAAAAATTATGCTATTTTGTACCATTTCTAATAGAAAAATAATAATTTTACATCCAGAATGAACATTATTCATATTTTAAGAAATTTTTGTTATTTGTTCCTTTTAAGTGATTCTAATGTGTAATGTTAGACAATATATTATATTATAGAAAATTATAATATAACATCATATATTATAATATAATATAGTGTGTTAATTCATACTATAATATGTTTAGCATGATATTGTATAGTTAGTTTGAGCACCATCACAAATAATAAAATGTTGATTACAATGTTAAGATGATGTAATTTGAAGGAATACATTGTTAGGCTTTTGGTTGAAGTATTAAAGGTGTGCATAAGAGAAGAAATAAGATTTGATGAGAATTCCATGTCAAGGTCATGGAGGGAGATCCGCTAGGGGATCACACATGCATTGAACATGACATGTGTGGGGTCTATGTCGAGGGCACAGAAGAATAAAATCTTTTGGGGATAAGGTTTGAATTTGATTTGATTATATGATTTATGGAAAGAAGATCTATTGGGGATAAGACTCTATAATCCATTAGGGATTAAGATCGAATCAACTTTAATTTGTTTTTTTTAATTGATTTGGAGGCATATCTGCTAGAGATATGGGCTCGAGTCTGCTGAGGACTTATATCAACTCAAAAGTAGTTAGGATTAGTTTTATCTTAATTTCATGTAATTTGATATGGTTTGTTTGATATAGATTGATTTTGAACTAAGGGCATATCCGCTGGGGATGTGAGCTCGGTCAAATTTCATAGATTTAATTTATGGACCATGTCGGTGTGCGATGGACCCACTGAGAAGGGGCTAAATCAAACTTGTCCTATCTCAGATTTACAAATCTAAAGGGATAGTCTATTGGCCGTCTGGTAGAGCTAGCCAACTTAAGGGGTTTCCTTCCGATGTGCAATGCCTATGCTTGAAGAAGGCGTAGCATACTTACATCTTCCAAAGAAGGGAGCAACCGTTGGGGTGACCTGTTGGTAGCACAATAAATAGAACTTCACTTAGGGGCGACTATTGAGTGAATTCCATTGGGGACTACAAAGATGAGGTAATTTATCGGCCATATAGTAAGTTCACTTTATCTCTAGGATCAATCCCCAGTGGCACTCACTTAGTAGGCTTAGGTCTAACATCTTTAGTGTGTCGTGGTCTTCTTGCTTTGGAGGATGTAAGTATGATATGCTTTCCTTTCTTACTTGGCCACTGCACACTGATGAGAGCCTTATTAGTTTTGTAGGCCTTACTATATGGCCGATAAATTACCTCATCTTGTATTTATTTAAGAGGATTGATCCTAGAGATTAAGTTCACTTTATAAGGAAGCATGTAGTGTTATAGCTTTTGGGATCCAAAGATTAAAGCTAGGCAATGATTCTCAATGGGTGGATAATTAGCCTCAGTAGGGATTAGATGATGGATGAGGTAGTAGAGTGCATTTTCCTTCCCTTCATCATTGGCTTGGGCCAACAAACCACCAAGAGAGTCTTCTAACACAGTAGTGTAAAGTATGAGTGGCTTGCTTGGGAGTGGGGCTGCTAGAACCAACGGCATCATCAGGTAATGGTTGATGTCTTTGAAGGCATGCTCACACTTATCATCACACTTAAACTAAGCATCCTTTTTAACAAGTCCTAAGAATGGCTGACATATTCCCGATAGGTTGCATATAAAGCGTCATAGATACTCCAACTGCCCTTAGAATGAACTGAGTTGAGTTAAACTTTTAGGGGGTGGCATTTCTAATATTGCCTTGATCTTCTTCGGATCAATTTTGATTCCCAGGTGTCGGACAAAAAACCCAAGGAATTTTTCTGAAGCTCCCCCGAATGCACACTTCAGGGGGTTCATTTTGAGGTTAAATTATCTTAACTAATTGAAAACTACTCTCAAGTAAAAGAGTGGGTCTTTCTATTCTCTACTTTTGACCACAAGATCATTGACATAGCACTCGATATAATGATGAATGAGTTCTTCGAAGATTCAAATCATAGCCTGTTGGTATGTAGCACCGTCATTTTTAAGGCTAAAAGGCATGACCTTGTAGCAATAGATTTCGATCAGAGTTCTAAAGTAGGAGCCATCTTTATTTGGTTATATATAGATGAGCCATCCATGAAAGAGAAGACTGCATGAGATGAGGCACTATCCACCATCAGCCCCAGGATTGGTAGTGGAAATTCTTCTTTTGGACATGCCTTACTTAAATCCCTAAACTTGATGTATATGTGAATTTGATAATTCTTTTTCTTAATTGGGATGATGCTAGCTAACCAGGTAGGGTATGTTTCCTTCCCAAATGAAGCAAACATCGATCAGTTTCTTGATTTCATAAATGACCTGTTATTTTATGTCTAATCGTGTGTGTCTAGGAGATTGCTTGATAGGGTTAGTAGTATGCTTTATTACTAGTTTATGGACAGCTATGTAATGAGCCAATCTAGGTATCTCTTCATAACTTCATGCAAAGCAGTCCTTAAACTTAGTCAATAGCCTAACTAAGTCATTGCTTTCAATTTCATTCAACAAAGTACTGATGTATGTTGGGCATGGATGTTCTTCAATTCCTATGTTGATTTCCTTGTACTCATCAATGGTTGACTTGATCTCTTCTTCAAACTCTGGCAATGCATCTTTGACTTCAAAATCATTTGGATCATCTGAAGTTCTTAAGCACAACTCCTCATATGAGTTAATGTTATTTGAGAAGAACCTATTAGATTCAAAATGATTGGTGATGACTAAGTAGTAATCGTCATCATCGACTGGACCCACTATACAAAATCCTAGTCCCGGTCTTGGTTGTGAGCCTTTGCATTTATTCTTCCATATTCTTTTGAAGTTGTTTGACCTAAACTTTGACCAAGTATGTGGGATTAACCCTTTCTTTGCTAAATTATGAATAGAAGGCAAGTACCAGTCAAAAGGTAATCCTATTAAATCTTTATATGAATCTTCTTTAAGTTCTATATCAACTTCTTGACTTAAGGATGATGCTCCCAGAAAGAACCTCTGAGTCTTCACACCTGTGGATAACTTATGGGCTTCCTTAACTACCAAACCCTCAACTTATTAAGAGGAAATTAGGGTTAGGGATAAGGTTCCCAACTGAGACCTAGTTATTTCATATATAGACTTGGATACACTAATGCTTTGCTTTGGTGCCAGGTCTTCATTGTTGTCTCACTCAAGTATCACCTCCAAGGGAATCTAATACTAAGAAGAGTTGGCTGATGTGCTAACCATATAAAACTCATCATATGAACTAAATTCTAAGTCTATATGGATAGCAAGTGTACTCTTGGTAGATGGGACATATCTTCTATTGGGTGGCCAATAAAGAGGTTTTCCACCCCTGAGAGTGCCTCTGAACTAGCCTCTTCCTCTGCATGCTAGAGGTCAGGTCATCCTCCCCATATCTTTGAATGGAGTAACGAACTATGGGTGAAATCTATTGTCAGGCTCAACTTCCTCCTCCAAGTATATTTCTGCTCCCATTTATTTTCTTTTTCATTTTCTCTTTTCTTTTCTTTTTCTTTTTCTCTTTCCTTTCATTTTTCTTTTTCTTTTATTTTTAAACTTTGGCCAAGTTTGTGAGAATAGACTTGTTGATTTTGAGAGGAGGTAGTAAGCCGCATCCTCATATATGCCGACCTAGTGAACTATAAATGGCATAAGATCTACTTTGACACAATAGACGATCCCATCTCTCATGAATTTCATACACTGATGTAGAGAGGATAGAACTATGTTATCCTAATGTATCCATGGTCTCCCAAGCAAAGTGTTGAAAGATGTATCCAAGTCTATAATGTGAAACTTGGCTTCGGTCTTTTAATAATCTATCTCTAAGGGCAACACTATGGAGCCTAAGGCTTGTTGACCTCACTTTTGGAGTGCGGATTCAATCTTGTCATCTTAGAGTTAGAAGTATTCTAGACACTAAGACTTCCCAAGTCATAACAAACTTCTAACAATTAGGTAAACACTTAACCTAAGCCTAAAGACTTAGAAAGGGTTAACTATAGGTTTAGGTTATGCCTTAGGGATTAGAATAATCGACCTACCCTACAACCCAAATCCATTCCATGTTCACCTTCTCAAACCAAACCTCAAGTTCAATTCAAACATCAAATTAAAATTAAAATCCAAACCCAAATTCCAAAACCAAATGATTGAATCCTATGATCAAATCCAAACTTGAAACCCTACCTGAGTCATATGTCCTATCCTATGGACTTAGCCAAATCTTAATCCAAATCAATCCAAAATCAATTGATTTTCTCATAATCAATTTTATCGTCAATCATCTTCCTAAATATAAATCAAATCTACAAAACTAAATCAAACTAAATCAAATTAAATCGAAACTCTTCCTAAGCCATATGACCTATCCCATGGACTTACCCAAATCTTAATCCAAATCAATTCAAACTCAATTGATTTTCTCACAAATCAATCAAATATTCAATCATCTTCACAAATTTAAATGAAATATACATTTAAATAATCAAAACTAAATCAAACTAAATCAAAATCCAAACTTAAGCCACATGACCCAACTCTATGGACTTCCTTTATTCCAAAACCCAAATTCACTTGATTTCCTCATGATTCAATCATACCTTTAATCATATTCAAGAATATAAATGAAATCTATAATCATCAAGCCAAACCAAAATCATCCCATGTTAAACCCAACCTAACTCTTTTGACTTGAAATGTTCAAATGAACCAAAACCCATTTGAACCCAAGCCAATTGCAATTGAATTTATATATCAATCCCAAATCCATATATAAACTCAACTAAATCAAACTTAACCCAAAATAATCAAGCCAACTAAACCCAATTGGTCCACTTGACCCAAAGTGGCTAATTTAAACTATTAGAGCCAAGTTATAATCCTACCAAAATTGGATTGAACCAAGCCCATAAAAACCTCCCATCATGATTGTTGATCACCTTAGGTTGATGAATTATCATAAATATGGTCAAACTAAGTCAACTTAGTCATTTGATCAAGTCAACCCCTTAACCCATATAAATCCAAACTAGCCAAATTACAACCTAAGCCAAATCCCTTGAAACCAATGATTGATGCCAAATCAAAATCAATATTTGAATATGACTTGATTTTTAGTTGAGTCAAACCAAACCCAATTGGCCCTCCTGACCCAAGTTTATTCAAATTGACCTAAAATAACAAATTGGGTCAAATCAAAATATAAGCCAAATTGATTGCAACTAATGTCTCAAGTTAATTCCAAATTGATTATTGAATTTTACCAAAGCCTTGATTGGACCCAATTAAACCCAATTGACTTACTTAGCCCAAATTTACCCAAAGGTTTGAGTTGGTCTAAATCAAAACCAAATCCAAATTAATTGAATAAAAGCCTACAATCATCTTCAGTTGGTCAACTAAACCCAAACCAACACCCAACCCAAGCCAATTTGGCCAATTTGGTCTAATTAGTCAACTTAACCCATTTGACCCAAATGAATTCAAATGAGGCAAAATCAAATTGAAGCCAAGCTAAACCAAATAAATTAAACCAAAATATCCCAAATGATCATATGAACTTGACCCAACCCTTTGTTTGATCCAATTAGACCAATTGGTCAACTTGACCTAACCTAAGCTATTTTGACCTAAATGAGTCAAATTAAGCCAAACCTAACCAAATCAATTACAATTGACTTGTAATTTGGGCTAACCCACTTTTAGATCATTTCAAATATGCCCAAATCAAATCTGATGTTAAATGATCATTCTACCCTTGGGTCATGGGCACCACATGAGATAAATCAATAATGAAAGTGATCATTTTTATTCCTTGGCCACTTGGTACTATCCTAATGGTCAACCTAGGATGTAAGTGATAATTTTCATTTCTTGGCCACTTGGTACTCTCCTAATGGTCCACCTAGGCGCCTAGGACACTACCCAACCTGACCCAAGAGGTGGTTGGGTTGGCCATGACCCATGAGCAGTGAAATCAACTCACCCTCTTCATTAGAGCATTTGAAACCCATAGGGTACCCATGATTCCTACTTGGAAGCCACCTCCACACATTTAACCAACCAAACTGAGCCAACTCACCTCCTCCCTACTACCCACAACTCCTTGAGATGGTTGCACAGACACTAGTTGCTAAACCAGATCCTACCGTTTGATCAAGATGATGGGAGGTATACACCTCCTCATTTCCACTCAAACACAAATAAAAATCATTCCTCAGAGCCCTAACTACCCAATATGATCCACTAGAGCCATTCCCTAAGCTCCCAACTTGTTCCTCGATCGAAAAATACCATTCTCATCCATCCCAAAATAGGACACTCCATTTTTGACCTAACTTCCCCATTTCTCCATCAAACTCAAATTAACTTTGTACGCACATTCCCTTGGCCCTCTCCCAATATTCATTCCATAGAAGATTTTTCCAATATGATCCTTGATTGTAATTTGATTGATATTGGCTTTAAGGGTTCTAACTATACTTGGCAAAACTCTAGACTTTGGAAAAGGTTGGACCAGATTAACTTTAATACTCATAAGATTACTCAATGGCCTATTACTTATGTTGATCATTTAAGAAGAACCTTGTCTGATCATGCTCCTTTTCTGGTTTCTATTTAAAATAATTCTAATAGTTAAAATAACTCATCTACTTTTAGATTTCAGAATATGTGGATTCAGCATATTGAATTTTTTTGATGTTGTGGCTAATAATTGGAAAGCTCTTCTACATCTTGATAATTTGATTATGAGCAAGAATGAATCATTTCTCAAGCTTGCTGAGCATCAGAGGGGGGACTTTGATCAAAGCTGAGCTCCAAATCATCGATTTATGGCCTTCTGAGTGATCGTCAAGGAATTGATCCAATTCCTGCTTAATAGTGCTTTGTCTACACTAGATGAAGCTTCCTTAATCGTTCAAGCCATCAGTGTTGAGCTCCGGTGAGGTATGCCTCCAAAGCCAATCCTTAAAAAAAATGGGTTGGAGCATTTTGAAGTAAACTTGCATCTCGTGTGATCTTGACCGTTGGATCCCCTCCGATTAATGTTGTGAAGGTATGAGATCCTTTTGGAGTTGATTTGAGCTTGGGTAAGCTTTGATCAAGTGAGCAATGGTGGATTGACTCCATTCTCCCTCACTCGCGTGACATTAGATCACGCACCATCCATTCCATGTGATCGGAATGGACAGTCATGATTAGATCCTCTAGATCAAACTGATTTAATCCTATTAAGCTATGGGATTAATTATAGTCGTCTGATCTTAGATCAGACGGTGGATGAGAAAGTGCATCTGTCGGCACATAGGTGTGGAGTGAGATAAGTTTTAAGTAGAAAATCTTCAATGTGGAAGCGTCGCGTTAGTGATCCATGTGGCTAAAAATTAGGCTTAATTAATCATTTTTAATGGTTGAAACTTCTAAAATCATAGAAAATCATAGAAATAAAAATGCAAATAAATACTCATTTCAAAGGTTTTCAAGAGAATTAATTAAAAATGATATTAACTAATCTTGAACAGTAATTAAGGCTTAATTATAAAATTAATTAGCTTAAATACTCCCTAATTAATTGAGCAAATACTCCCAAATATTATGGGTTAATTTAATGGGATGTCCTTTGCCTCCCATGATTATCTTGGGATTTATTGCTCGCTTAATTAGTAAAATTGACTAATTACACCTTAACTACTCTTTTAAGTTAATTAATTATTAATTAATCCCATGAATAAAAATAAATTTGTTAATTAAATTTATTAATCATTGTTCAACAGTAAGTGAACTAAGGAATAAGGTTGGGACCCTTTCCCTAAGTTCATTTCACCCATTTTTAAAATGAAATTAATTAAGATTTAACTAATTAATTAAAACAATTAGTCTTATCAAAATCATAATCATATCAGACCTTAATTAATTAAATCATGGGATAGATTTTTAGGTGTTTAATAACCTAAAGGAGTTTTATGAAATTATGGTTAGTCCACATGTGTGGGAAAACCATAAGAGTAATTAATTAAGTCCCTTTATCTAATTAACTATTGATTTCCTAGGATCATTGCAAGTTTATTTTCCATGCATATACTGTTGGCTCATAATTATTAAGTTAATTACTTTAAGGTGACATAGGTAAGGGTAATTAATTCATCTAATTAAGGGTTCAACTTAATTAACCCATAAAATCAACTTAATTACATTTCCTTAAATTAAATCAAATCACTAATGTAGGAATGGGTTTAAAACAACAAGTGATTATTTCTCTTCACCTCTTTAAATCAAATTAAATCCAAAACTTAATTAATAAAGAAGCTTTGGTTTGCTTTAAATAATCTTATTTGATTTTACTATCCTAAAGAACTAGTTTGGTTGAATGAATCACAAGTGTATATTAGATTGTCCTCTTTCCAATCATGTTAAATTTGGTATGTCATTTGAATTCATGCATCCATCTTTTCAAAACCAAGTAAAAGAAAATGGATTTTCTTTATTTAATATATGCATAGCTATGATCACTATTAAATCCAAATGTATTTTTCAAAAGCTTATAAATGAATAATAATATGTGTTATGATGCTAGTTAAAAATACATAAGAAATGCATGTGCTTATAGCTTAAGTGTATGAATGTTGAGTTCTTATTCCTCCATTAATGTTTTGATTTATATAAGATTGAATGGTAATGGGTATATAATCTTGATATCCCAGGAACATGAGGGTTTAGCTAGCCCTAAAGAGGTCATTTGATTACCTCACTTCCCTAGTTTAACAATGACACGTACAAATTAGATTTCATTCTTATGTATTTCAACATTAGAATTTAGGTAGAGCTTTAATTCATATATATATATATATATATATATATATATATATAAATGATTCAATCAAACAAAATTTACAATATTTGTATGACTTTCTTTCCCTCATTTATGTATACATCCATGTGCATCCAAGAAAAGAAAGTATATAGTCTAGATATCCCAGGAATACGAGGCTTTAGTTAGCCTCAAGGAGGTCATTTGATTACCTGACTTCCCTAGTTTAACAATGACATATACTTGCCTATATCTTTGTACATGTATATGTTTATGTGATTAGGGAATGACAATCCCATTTTACATTAAAATTGCATGCATTCAAAATTGACTAAGTGGTTAAATTAATTAGCCATTTGATTTGGAGCTTACTTCCTATGTTCATGCATACAAATTTACATATGCTTGAATGCAAATGGGTATATAGTCTAGATATCCCAAGAATACGAGGCTTTAACTAGCTCTAAGGATGTCATTTGATTACCTCACTTCCTTGATTTAATAATGGCACATGCCTATTTAATTTCATTCATATGTCCCTTTGGTATAAGAATTTGGATAAAGTTTTAAATTAATATGTATAAATAATTCAATCAAATAAAATATAAATTCTAAACATACATATACATTCATCATTTAAGTAAGCTAAATATGTTGCATGTATAGATACACTTAGGATTAAATCATATGCATGTTACATGTGATGAAAAGGAATGATTTAATATATGTCATGTGGTAGTAATTCAATTAAATTAATCTTAAGTTGCCTTTTATTTTGAATAGGATTATTTAAAGTGAACCTAAACTTAGGATTAATTAAATAATTTATTAAGCCATTCACTAAAGAGAACTAAATAAAATCAATATTCTTTAGAAAGTAACTTAAGGTAGGGATGAAAGAGGGGAATTTTTTTTCATCTCTTTATAACACTTAGTTGTTAAGTGTAATCAAAGGAAACAAAAGAAGACACAAATTAAAATTCTCAAATCAATTAAATTTTTCTTCAAGTGAAATCAACTTTAATGTTAAATTGAATACTTCTACAATTAGAAAACACAACATTAATTTCTAAAAATACTTACCACACAAACTTGCTACTCGAGAAGCTCGGGTGGTTCTAATGGGAATGGGAGAAATTGAAGAACGGCCAATCCGATCTACTACTTATGGAACTATCTATTACACTAGAGATGGTTCTAGTTATCTAGAGTTTTTGATTTTCTCTATGCCTGCTCATTTTTTATCTATGTCATCACTTGTGTCGTAGAAAAGTTGGTGTGTTACTTGGTTGATGAAATTGATAAGAAGAAATGTTGAATCTGAATTTGTTCTCTCTTAAAAAAAAACCAAAAATCTTAAACCCTAAACTAAAACCTAAACCCAAAACCTAAAACCTAAACTTTAAACCCTAAACCCTAAAATGTAATCCCTAAACCCTTAAACCTAAAACCTTAAACCCTAAACCCTAAACCAACAACCCTAAAACCTAAACCCTAAACCCTAAAAAACACTAAACCCTAAACCCTAAACCACAAACCCAAAAGCCTAAACCCTAAAACCCTAAACCTTAAACCCTAAACTCTAAACCCTAAAGACTAAACCCTAAAAAGCCCTAAATTCAAAACCATAAATCCTACACCATAAAATAACCCTAAAACTAAATAAACCCCTGACTATATAACTGGCTAAACCACAAACCCTAAATCTTTAAAAACCCTAACCCTAAAAAATCTAAACCCAATCCTAAACCCTGCCTAACCCAAAAACTTTACCTACCCTACCTAAAACCATAAAGCCTTTAAACTAATCCTACCACTAACTAAAACCCTAAAAAACTAAACCTTAAACCCTAACCCAACCCAGATCTTAAACCCTAAACCCTAAACCTAAGCTGGATAGACCCTAAACCACCCTAAACCAAACCCTAAACCCAAATCCACCATCTAAACTAACCAGTTACTAAATAAATTAAAAATCAACCTAAACCCTAATACTTAAACCTAAACCATAAAATGGGAAAACCTTAATGGTTCACCATCAACAAGGCTTCCACGAGATGGGCGTGGAGGTCGTATACACAATGGTGGTGGGGATCTAGAGTCTGGATATGGAGCGTGGTTGGAGGTGGTTATGGTGAAGAGTGATAAAGGTTACACTAGTGGTGGTGGAGGGAGAGATGTTATGATGGTGGATCCCACTTGAGAGGCCAAATGCTTTTGGCTTAGCATTACAGTTATCAGGTTTTGATTTACTCTATGCGTGCTCATTTTTCTTCTATGTCTTCGCTTATGTCTTAGAAAACATGGTGTGTTACTTGGTTGATGAAATCTAAAAGAAGAAATATTGAATCTGAATTTGTTATCTATTAAAAAAACCCAAAAACCATAAACTCTAAACTAAAATATGAACCCGAAACCTAAAACCTAAACCCTAAACCCTAAACCCTAAACCCCAAACCATAGACCCTAAACCCTCAACTAACCCTAAATCATAAACCTTAAAAATTAAAAACCTAAACCTAAACTAAATAAAACCTAAAAATAAAATAAATTAAAAAACCATAACCAAAATAAAATAAAATAATAAAATAAAATAAAAAGCTAAACTAAACGCTAAAACTAAATCTAAACCTAAAAATAAAATAATAAATAATAAAAAATAAACTAAAATAAAATAAATAAAAACCTAAACTAAACAAAAAAATAAAAAACTTAAATGAAATAAAAACTAAACCTAAAATAAAATAAAATAAACCTAAAATACAATAAAATAAAAAACCTAAACCTAAAATAAACCTATAAAAATAAAAATAAAAACCCTAAACAAAAAACCTAAACCTAAACTAAAAATAAAATAAATCTAAACCTAAACCATAATTAAAATAAAATAATACTAAACCTAAAATAAAAAATAAAACCTAAACATAAAAAAACCCTAAACCTAAATCGAAAAAATAAAATAAAAAATAAAACCTAAACCTAAAAGAAAAAAAACTAAACTAAAAAATAAACTTGCCAATAAACCTAAACCTTAAAAATAAACTAAAATAATAATCTTAAACTAAAATAAATAAACTAAACTAAATAAAAATAAAAATAAAACTAAATAAAAATAAAAAATTAAACAAACTAAAATAAATAAATAAAAACTAAATAAATGAAATAAAGCTAAACCTACGAGTTTACTTAATCTAAAAAAAAAAACCCAAAACTCTAAATCCTAAACACTAAACCTTGAATCCTAAACCTGCAACAATAAACCCAAAACTTTAAAACCCTAAACCTGAAATCCTAAATAAAATAAAAACTAAACATAAAATAAAAATCAAATAAACATAAAAAAATAAAATAAAAACTAAATAAATACCTAAACCTAAAAATTAAACCTAAAAATAAATAAAAAATAAAACCTAAACACTAAACTAAAAAAATAACCTTAACCTAAAATAAACAAAATAAAATAAACTTAAACCTAAACTAAAATAAACTAAACTAAAATAAATAAAACCTAAACCTAAACCTAAAATAAAATAAACCTAAACCTTAAACTAAATTAAATAAAATAAACTAAAAAAACCTAAACTAAAAATAAAAAAAAATAAACCTAAAAATAAAAAACCTAAAACACCTAAAAATAAAATAAAACCTAAACCTAAACCTAAAATAAACTAAAATAAAACCCAAACTATAAATAAACCTAAAATAAACTAAAATAAATAAAAATAAATCTAAATAAATTAAAAAATAAATAAACTTAAACCTACTAGTTTACTTAATTTAAACAAAAAGTTTAAAAATAAAACCCTATCCCAAAACCCTAAATCCCTAAACCCTAAACCCAAAACCCAAAACCCAAAACCCTAAAGCCTAAACACTAAATGCTAAATCCTAATCCCTAAACCCTAACCCTAAACCCTAAACCCTAAAACTGTCAAACCTAAAACCCTAAATCCTAAACCCTAAACCCTAAAAACCCAAAAACTTAAAAACTTAAACCTAAATTAAGTATAAAAACCCTAAACCTGAAAAAAAAATATAAACATAAAATAAAATAAAACCTAAAAATAAAATAAGAATAAAAAATAAAATAAATAAAAATAAAATAAACCTAAACTAAAATAAAAGAAAATCCTAAACCTAAAAAATAAACCTTAAAATCAAACATAAACCCTATATTTAAAAACCTAAACAAAAATAAAAAATAATCTAAGTAAACCTAAACCTACCAATTTACTTAATTAAAAAAACCCTAAACACTAAAACTAACCCTAAACCTGCAACCCTAAACCCTAAACCTTAAATCCTAAATCCTACACCCAAAACTAACCCAAAACCCCAAACTCTAAACCCTAAACCCTAAACCTTAAACCCTAAACCCTAACCCTAACCTTAAACCCTAAACCCAAAATCCTAAACCCTAAAATCCTAAAACCTAAACACTAAACTAACCCTAAACCCTAATCCCTAAACCTTAAAAACCTTAAAGACTAAAGCCTAAACCCTAAATTAACCCTAAAGCCTAAGCTAACCCTAAACCCTAAACCCTCAAAACACTAAATCGTAAAGCTTAAACACTAAACCCTAAAGCTTAAACACTAAACCCTAAATTGTAACCCTAAACCTAAAATCATAAAACCCCAAACTATAAAACCCTAAAACCCTAAACCCTAAAACACTGAACCTTGAACCCTAAAACCTAACCCTAAACCATAAAACATAAAAGCATAAATTATAAAACCCTAAACCATAAACCCTAACCCTAAATCCCAAACCCTAAACCTAAACCTAAAGTAACTAAATAAATTAAAAATTAAACTTAAACCCTAAAACCTAATAAACTTAAACCCTAAGAATGGGCAGAACCTTGACAGCAAGAACATCACCATCAACCAAGCTCAATCTAGATATGGTGGTGTAATCAAAGGTGGAGGTGGTGATTATTATTGTGGTGTTGGGGGATCTAGAGGTGCTGGTGGATATCAAAGTGGTGGTCAGAGCAGTGGTGATTATGTAGGTAAAAAGAATGATGGGGGTTACATCCATGGTGGTGGCAGATGGAGAGATCATGAATATGATGGTAAATCCCTCTACTCGAGGGGTCGAGGTGGTTTTTATGGGAACTGGAGAAATTCAAGAACGACCGATCCGACCTGCTGCTTATGGAACTATGTCTTTACAGTAAAGACAGTTCTAGTTAACTAGTGTTTTTGATTGGCTCTATGCGTGCTCATTATTTATATATGTCATCATTCATGTCTTAGTAAACTTCGTGTGTTAGTTGGTTGATGAAATCTAAAAGGAGAAATGTTGAATATGAATTTATTATATACTAAAAAAAACTAAAAACCCTAAGCCCTAAATTAAAACTTGAACCCTAAACCTAAAACCTAAACCCTAAACCCTAAACCCAAAATCCTAAACCCTAAAAACCCTAAACCCAAAACCCAAAACCCAAAACCCAAAACCATAAACCCTAAAACCCTAAACCCTAAACCCTAAAACTTAAACTCTAAACCATAAACCATAAACTTTAAACCCTAAATCCTAAACCCTAAACCCTAAACCCTAAATGCTAAATCCCGAATAGCTAAAAACCTAAACCTAAAATAAATAAAACCTAAACCAAAATAAAATAAAAAAGAAAAAATAAATAAAAACATAAACGAAAACCTAAACTGAAAACTCAAAGAAAAATAAAATAAAAAATAAAAACTAAACTAAACTAAAAGAAATAAAAACCTAAACTAAACTAAAAAATAAAAAACTTAAATAAAATAAAAACTAAACTTAAAATAAAAATAAAATAAACCTAAAATAAAATAAAATAAAAACTAAAACATAAAAATAAAACCTAAAAATAAATAAAAAATAAAACCTCAACCCTAAACTAAAAAAAAAATCATAAACCTAAACTAAAATAAATAAAACCTACACCTAAACCTAAACCTAAACTAGATAAAATAAAATAAACTAAAAATAAACCAAAACCTAAATTAAAAAGAAAACCTAAAAATAATACAAAAATAAAAACCTAAAACTTAAACATAAAAAAATAAAATAGAAGCCTAAACATAAACCTAAAAATATAAAATAAAGACTAAACCTATAGAATAAAATAAAAAAAAGCTAAACTAAAATTAAACCTTAACCTAAAAAATAAACTTAAATAAAAAACCTAAACTAAAATTAATAATCCTAAAATAAATAAACTAAACTAAATAAAAATAATCAATAAACCTAAATAAAAATAAAAAGTAAAATAAATTCAAATAAATATAAATAAACTAAATGAACTTAAACATACTAGCTTACTTAATTAAAAAAAACCCTAAACACTAAATCCTAAACCCAAAATCCTAAACCCTAACACTAAGCCTAAACATACAACCCTGAATCTATAACCCTAAACCCTAAACCCTAAACCCTAAACCCTAAACCTTAAATCATAAATCCTAAACCCTAAACCATAAACCCTAAACCCTAAAAGCCTAAACTAGAAACCCTAAAACCTTAAACCCTAAACCCTAAATCCTAAACCCTAAAACCTACAACCCTAAACCCTAAATCCCAAACCTTGAACACTAAATTTACCCTAAACCCTAAACTAACTTGAAACATTAAATCCTAAACTAACCTAAACCCTAAGAATGGGAAGAACCTTGATGGTAGGAACATCACCATCAACTAGGCTCAGTCTAAATCTAACGATGGAGACAAAGGCGGAGGTGGTGATTATCGTAGTGGTGGTGGGGGATCTAGAGGTACTAGTGGATATGGAGGTGGTGGTAGAAGTAGTGGTGGTTCTGGAGGTGGGAGGAGTGACAGAGGTTACAACTGTGGTGGTGGCGGAGGGAGAGATCAGGGATTTGATGGCAGATCCTACTACTCGAGAGGCGGGGGTTGTTCAGATAGGAACTAGAGAAATTAAAGAACGACCGATCCTATCTGCTGCGTATGGAACGGTGTCTTTATAGTAGAGATGGTTCTACTTATCTAGGATTTTTGATTTACTCTATGGGTTCTCATTTTTATCTATGTCGTCACTTATGTCTTAGAAAGCTTCGGGTGCTACTTGGTTGATGAAATTGAAAAGAATAAATGTTGAATATGAATTTATTCTCTATTAAAAAAACCTTAAACCCAAAACTCTAAACCCTAAATCCTAAACTAAAACATAAACCCTAAACCTAAAAACGTATTGCTTAAACCTAAACCAAAAACTTCAAGCCTAAACCTAAACCTCCCAAACCACAGACTTTAAACCACAAAACTAACCCAAACCAAAAACCTCTTTGGTCTCCCTGGCGTGAGTTCCCCTCGGCCGCTCGTGTTTTGAACGCTTGTTCATGCTTCTCCGCCTGAAAGCACGCTTTCTGTGCTTTCTCCCAGATGGGTGTGACGCCCCTAAAATTGAGGAATGGTGGAGGCTTTGTCTCTGAATCCTGCCGCTCGAGCGCTAACGGCTTTGCGCTCGACTCCACGTTTTCTCGACTCAATTACTGCACGTTCTGTTAAATCATTCAAAGATGCCTTTATCCGGTAAGATCCCTAACTCAATGCTTCGTTAATCTCATTTCGACATCTTATCGTGGACCGCCGCGCTATTGTGTTCGTGATGTTGAGAAACTTGCTAAGCCCTTTGAGTTTGCTTTGGTGGGTAAATTTTCCTTCGACGCCGACTTTGATAATATTCGCTCTTTCTTTCATAGTTTAAAATTATCGGTACTTTCACTATCGGCCGATCGATCCCCACATTCTTATTCAACTTTCAAATGATTTAGATTATTCACGGTTTTCGCCGTCATTCTTATTTTGTGCATAATTGTCATATGCGGTTATTGAAATGGTCGCCTCATTTGATGTCAAAGAGGAATCTCCCATTGTCCCTCTTTGGCTTTTTTCCTAACATGCGCATACATTATGTCACTCATCAAGTATTGTTTGTCGTTATGCCTTTTGGTAGGCCTCTCCAAATCGACCAAGCAACGCCACTAGATCTAGGCCATCCGTCGTCAGATTGAGATAGATATCACAAAAAATATCCCAAAGAGGTTTGATTGGCTTCAAAAAATTTGGATATAGTCAAAAGTTGAATTTGAAAATTTTCCGCCTTTTGCACTCACCGCAAGATTCACGCACGACCACTGTAATGCTTTGTGCTACATCCTAATCTCTAAAAAATTTATCAACACTACTACCATTAATGGAACTGGAAAACCACTATTCTAGCATATGTGCCTAAAGATACTCAAAAGAACCCTCCTTCCCACACCTCCTACTGATTTGTCTAGTGGAAAACACTCTGACCCTGGTACTAAAATGCACATTGAAGGGTGTGATGATACCATTGACAATTTACCTAACCTCACCCCCCGCTATCAATCTTTCCCACGATAGCTCTTTCAGCATTTAAATCCTACAAAATGAATGGTAGCCTTATATTGGACACCCAACTAAACAATTTGAATGAGAATCATATAATGGACCAAAACAATGACCTTATGGTTCGTAACATATTGAGAAAGATATTTGTATTAATGGTGGTGCTAGACTTCCCATCTATTTCCCTTCGTGAGTGATAATCATCAATTGAACCCTACTTCTCACACTCTATCCGATAGAAGGTGAAATCCCTCTTCTACAACATTAATAGATCCTCCTACTATCGAACTCAAAAAATCAATCTCTTTCCGATGGAGATAATTTGGATTCAGATAGACCTTTTCAAATGGTTAAATACAAGAAACCCTACAAAGCAAAAATTTCTAATAATAACTTCTCTAGATCCACTCGCTCTTCATCCACCCCAAAAAAGTAATGTGTCATCACTTCTTCCTCTTCTCCTTTCTTTCTTCCTTTTTCTTTTGGTTGTCTTATGTTTAATTTTCTTATTTAGAATATCCGGGGTTGTGGGACTCTTCCTGTCTGCAATCGTGTTAGGAGTCTTTATCGTATCCATAATATTAAGTTACTTGTTCTTATTGAACCTCTCATTAATTCTTCTAAGATTGCTTTTGTTGCTAGATCCCTTGGTTTCCATAATTTCTTCTTCAATCTTAATAATAAAATTTGGTGCTTTTGGCACAACTCCATCACCATTTCCATCATTAATGATCTTGACCAATTGGTTAATGTCAAAATCTCCCTAGGTGATTTATCGACTTTTGGCTCTTTTATCTATGCTTCTTGTAATAGAGCTGGTAGGAATGTCCTTTGGAATCACTTACGCACCTTCGCTTCCTCGGCTAACCTTCCCTGGTTGGTTGGAGGCAATTTCAATACTATCATAGCTAGCTCAGAAAGAAGGGGAGGATGTTCTCCTAACCTTCACTCCATGGAGGACTTCTCAAACATGATCCTGGATTGCAATCTGATTGACATTAGTTTCACTGGGTCCAATTACACGTGGCATAACTCTAGACTTTGGCAAATGCCTAGATAGAACCCTTTTAATTTCTGATCAACCTTGTCACCATCGATCCTTCACTCCCTCTCCTTTCGATTTCAAAATATGTGGACCCAACATAGTGACTTTACCAATGTCGCTCTCACTAATTGGATGGCCCCAGTTTTCCCGGATAATTCTGTTAAAGGTATGACTCGCCTTTGGCTTAAGCTCAAAAGACTTAAATAAAATCTCAATTGGTGGAACAAACACATTTTCAAAAATCTTTTCACAAATCTTAAAGCTATGGAACAAGAGGTTTGCTCGAAGAAGAGGTCTCAATCGATCCCAAAGAACTGAGGAGTTGAACATTGCCAAGAATACCTTGGCTAATTATCAAAACATGGAAGAAACCTATTGGCCAAAAAAGTCGCTAGTAAGCATATTGCGATGGTGTGTAAACACCGTGTATTTTCATGCCATTTGTAATAAACGGAGAGCCTTAAACTCTATTAAGAAAATTAAGAACCCTAATGGTGAATGGATATCCATAAGTAATGATATTAAGGACTCTGACATTCATCATTTCCAAACTTTATTAAATTCTAATCCATTACTCGGAACTTTATCAAACACTCATCTTATCCCTATGATTAAAGGAGGATAATCATTTACTCACTATGTGTCCTTCCGAAGAGGAGATTAGTAATACTCTTAAGAACATGAACACTGATTCTGTTGCTGGCCCTGACGGCTATACGACCCACTTCTTTCAGCATTGTTGGTCATTTATTAAATCCGACTTAGTTGATGCTGTTATTGATTTCTTTGAGGGCAATCCTATACCCAAATACTTTTCTAGCACTTCTATTATCCTTATTTCCAAAACTAACAACCTCAATCTTATTTTAGACCGAATCTTTGCACCTTTTTCAAAACTCATTGCTAAATTAATTAATAATAGACTCCTTTGCTTCCTAAAATCATCTCCCTAATCAAACCGGTTTTGTTAAAAAATAGAGTCGATAATATTCTTCTTCATGCAAGAACTGGTTCATGACATTAATGTCCCTTCTAGAGGAGGCAACATCTTATTCAAATTGGATATCGCTAAAGCATTTGACAATCTCTCATGGGAGTTTCTATTTCAAATCCTGAACTTATTTGGATTTTCTGATAGCTTTAGGCGGATTATAAAAAGGTGTATCATGAATGTCTGGTTTTCGATTATCTTGAATGGTCAGTCCATAGGATTCTTTCGTTCTAGCCATGGCTTGAGGCAAGGTGACCCACTATCACCTTCTCTTTTTATCATCGCTATTGAATACTGCAGGAGCCTTAACGATCTTTTCGCTAATAATCCTAATATATCTTTTAAAACTCATGGAGGCTTCCCTATTTCTCATCTTAGCTTTGCAGATGATTTTATTATCTCGCAACGGCTCCTTCAACATGTTAAAACCATTAAGAACCTTCTAAATGATTTTGGTAAAGTTAGTTCTTTTTTAATGAAGGAAAATGCGCTTTATTCCTTCATCTAAGATTCCACCTAATAGACTTAACCAAATATCCGTAATTACTAATTTCAAGCAAACTCAACTCCTCTTAATTACTTTGGGGCTCGCTTTAAAGGACAAAAGAGATCACACCTTTTGATGATCTAATTCAAAATGCTTTGGGAATTTCATTTACTCTTCTAGTAGCTTACCTTGATCAAGAGCACTCTAAATTCCATGCCTATATACCTTCTCCAAACCATTGTGCCTACCAACTCTACCATCAATAGAATTGAGCCTATTAAACAAATTCTTCGGGAACCAATACCTCCTCTAAAAGAATGCACTGGTCATCTTGGTCCAAAAATTATGGTACTCTTGAAGAGGGAGGTCTGGGTTGTAAATCCATTAAAGAAGTAATCAATGCCTTCTCATACAAACTTTGGTGGAATTTTAGAGCAATAATAGTCTTTGGGCAAAATTCATGACTTCCAAATATTGTCGGTAAACATCCACTCATTTGTCCCTTTAAATTGATTCTCCATATGGAGAAGACTATGTTCTCAAAATGGGATGAATCCTTAATTTTTTTGGGGCATAAACTCAATTCCTTCTTTTGGCAAGACAACTGAGTTGTGGATCCATTGATGACTTACTCTACACTCACTTACCGCTCTTAGAGTTAATTCATTCTGGCAAAACCATAAATGGAATACTAGTAAGATTACTGATTCTATTCCTTCCGCTTTCTTAAATAACAATATCCATGATGATTATCTTTAAGCTATCTTATAATGGGGATTTCAACCTTAAAATGTGTGGCTTCACACTAAAGACACTCAGATTCTTCTATTGTGTTCTCCAAAATCGGAATAACAATATCCCTTCTTCTTACTGCTCTAACTTGGCGATCTTAAAAACTTTATTCCTGTTGATTCTTTATTGTGGGGTAAAGGGTTTTATTTACCCTCTAAATGTCAATGTTGTTCTCATATTGAGAATGTTAACCATGTTTTTGTTAATGGGGCTATTGCCTCTAAAATTTGGATTTGGTATGACGATCTATTCAACACTGTCAACTATAATTGTTCTTTTAATTTATATCAACTTCTTGGAGTTTACTTTGACAATGCAATTAAAGGTCATATTAAAATCAGAATCGCCATTATTCTTATTTGGTTCATATGGATGGACCGAAATGATGCTAAACATCATGGAATTCGTATGAATCACATGCGAATTATTGCTAGAGCTAAAAACAAAATTTGTGAATTGTTTAAAGCCAACTTAATTCATCCCAAACATTTTAAAGGTTGTAAATCAGTAATAAATCGCTCCCTCAACCTTCCGCCCAAACCTTCTATCGAAATGATAGAATGGTTTTTTGGAAGAAACCTCGATCATATTATTAAAATTAATAATCGCCTGCCTCTAATAATGGCTCGGTTGTGGAGGCATTTTCGTGATTCTAAGGGTATTGTCCTATGTGCTTTTGCTTATCCCCTTATTTCCAAAGATCGCCCTTATACCGAGCTTATGGCGCCACAAAGCTTTAGAAATTTGTATTCAAAATGGCTGGCTCAATATTTGGTTAGAGGTGGATGCTCTTTTACTGATTGATCTTTTGACTTCTACCAATATGAGCAACACTTGTTTGTACTATCTCCTCAAACAAACTAGGATTCTTCTCTCTCAACTGAATTTTACCATCACTCATGTTTCATGGGAAGGTAACGCCATTACCTTGCATCTGCAATGAGATTAGACGTATCATCTTCTTTGATCAATTTACATTACCCAAATATTTGCGTGGTTAGTTAACTGACAACTCGGGCTTCCTTACATCGAATCTAACCTCCCTTTTGCCGGTTTTCGCTTTCCTTGTGCTCTTATGGATACCCTCATGGATATCATCTGCCTTGTGCTCTTTGCCATGACTTGCTGCCTTTACCCCTTTTCCTTTAGTTTGAAGATTTTTGTTTTTGGCATTTTCAATACTATTAGGCAGATGTGGAACTATATGCACATTAATCTTCTAAATTGGAACCCTGTTGCCCATTGGGTCACCTGTTACTGGTGTTTTAACTTCAATCCCACTTGGGACTTTAATTTCATCGACAATTATTTCTAAACCTGAAAAAATTAATCATTGCTGGAGGAAGTTATCTATTTTGATGGGCCTGAAATCCTTATACTGGAATGGATTGGGTCTAAAGGCTTTTTGGTTTTTGGAGGTTTGCTGCCATGATTGTTTGTTGATTTGGTTTTTTCTTCACTGTGGGTTTGGGCTGCTGCAAATTTTTTCTGATGCTGCTCCTCCCAGTTTTCTTCCGGCTGTCTTTTGCCATCTTGCCTACTACTGTCTTACCAAGTTCTGGTTTTGGACCTTTATTTTATTAAAATTCACTTGGAATCATCTTCTTATTTTATATTCTAGTGACTTACAATGTTGCATTAGTTGGTCGTATGGGAGTGACCGCTTTCTGAATTTTTCTCATCGGCCTTCATTTCAAGGTGGTGAATCATATTTACATTTTTATATTGTATTCATCTAATGGGCTCATTACCTTTCTTGGTTTGGCGTGTCATTTCTATTTAAGCAGTATTATAGTTTGATGTTGCCTGTTGATGCCTTAAGAGTTTGGATGTTTGTGGATTTGGCTTATCTGATTAGTTGCCTCTGGGCTACTATCGACCGCTATAGTATCCTCTCGCTTCTAATATTGCGCAATCGCTGCATACTCAACCGTTTCACCGGAGCTTAACCTATGGTTTGTATACTCTCAATGATCGCTATTATGGAAAGCCTATTCCAAGGATTGTGGGTTGAATTGGGATAGTGTTACTATTTTGAATGTTCCTTATGTGGTAACTTTTCGATTTTCACCGATCGATTTGTCTCTTGGGTGACATTAACCTTTATCTCTTAATCTACCTTTAATCTATAAGTTCTGGTAATTTAGGTGGGATTTTGCGATTTACCTTTCATTGGCTAGTTTCTTATTCCTAAAGGCATGAGGACTAACTGCTTGCTCTTAGGACTACTACCGAGCACCTATTGCGCTTTTATTGTTATTTTTTTGATTAGATCCCATCTCTACACTAATATCTCTTTGCGACTGAATTGTGTTATTCTTTTCAATATTAGTCTGCTTCGGTTTTGGTTCCCATGATCAGGAGGTTTGGATTTTTTCAAAGGATTATCATTATGCATCTGTTGGGATTGTGGGCACTACTTACTCTGATGGAAAATCCTTGAACTTATACAATTTATTCTATATATCCATCTTAGTAATATTTCCTTTTCTTTATGGGAGTGTTAAGATTGTCCATGTCAATGTTGTTGCTTTTCCTTGCTGTTGTTCTCCCATCCTATGCTATGATTGGAATACGTTCAACTTGAAGCACATTTCTTTGTTATGCTTGGAATTAATCAATGTTTTACCTTATATGCATAATTGGGTCATTAACAAACCCACTGGTTATTATTGTTATAACCCCTGGAAGAATTGGATTATGGTTCCTGACACTGATCTGATTTCTCTGAATGTCACCTACTGGATAGGCTTATGGTGGGGAGATATGCATTATCCCATATATGTTATGGGTGGAATCTTGCCGTTGGTTTTCTATCTTGTTGGTTTGTCGCTTCCGGATCAATCCCCAACTTACTCCCCTGTTTGAGTATTTAGTTCGCAAGTCTCTATTGATGTTGTCGATTGGTTGTTTTTGCTTTAAATCACCTTCCCGGTCTGTTTTATGCTTATCATTGGAATGCATTGATCTACCTTTTCTGCTATTGTTTAGTTCATCCTTTTTCTGTCAAACTTTTGGTTATTCTGGATGAGTGGCAACTTGGCGAATTAACTAGTTTTCTGTTTGGTGGTCTCTTTCCGAATGAGATTTTGCCTTTTGTCAATTTGATTGATTGTTGAGCAGCTGGATTCTAATGTAAATTCTAATGTGGATCCTAATCTGTATTTCTGTTGCACTAGCTATTTTATTGTTGGGACAGTTTCTCTGAGTGCCCTTCCTATTTCTATCTGCGGTATTGCTCATTATCTGATAACTGCGATCTTTTGTACCCTTGTTTTTTCTATTCCCAACTGGGACCTGAATGACTTGTGCTCTGCTACTATCTTTTTGTCTTGGGAATTTATCCTGGAATGCATTCTTTATGCAACACGATCATGTCTTGGTTTTGGTTGTCTTCGCACGCTCTATCCTTTACTCTTGGTTATCTCAGACTTTTGTATTTCGATTCTCATATGGAAATTATTTGGCCTCCCGCTTTTCTAATTCGGACCCTTAGTGCTTACTCCTTGGAATATAATCTCTATTATTAAAGGGTGGTATTATGAAGCTCTCTCTTTTTTCTGCTTTATGGTTTAATTCGCTTTTCGACATGCTTAGCTATTTCTGGGTTTCTAGTTTTGCGCCTTCCTATTGTTTCCAAACTATTGAATTAGATCTAATATGGGGACTGCACCAATCTGAATGCATTATATTGATTGGGCACTTTTTCTGGACCTTACATCTACCCCTAAGCTATACTTCTGGCCCGACTGGTTCATTTATTTATCTTATAATCGGGATGGTGTCCTTTAAAGACCCATTGACTTGCGATTTCAGGCTAATTCGCTACTGCTTTCCGTGGGGATGGTTTCTTTGATCTATTGCATATGCATAAATATGATTTTGTTTAGGTTTGCAGGTAATAAAGCTCACATGATTATCAACAATTGGGTACTCCCTTCTCACAGGTTTGTTGGCTATGATGGTTGTGATGTTCTCACACCTTTTTGGTTCGGTAGTAGCTCTTGTGATGTAACCCTTCTGCAGAAGTTTGGATGCTCATACTTGCATCAACATGGTGTGATTGAGCCCAGAGCCTTCTCTACCACATTTCCTTATTATCATACTCTTATTATATTGTTTCCTTCTACCTTTTGTCCATTACATTAACTGCTCTAATCTCTCTCTATCACTTTTATGTGTTTCTCTCTTTTCTCTTGCAGTTTGCTCCATATTACCAAACACTCTCACAACCATCAGAGAATTGGTCTTATCTTTTCTTTAGCTTATTATGTTAATCACCTTGTATCTTTTGTTTGCATTATGGTTTTCTTTTGCTCTTGATGTACTTAGTTGGGGATTTACTCCTTAGTCGATTGTAGCTCTTTGAGAAGTTTGAGTTTATCCCCTTTAAGGACCTTGTAACCTTTTTTTTGTAATAAAATACCCCCAGATAATGGGGTTTCCTAAAAAAAAAAAAAAAACCCTAAAACCTTAACCTAACCCTAAACCATAATCAAATCCTAAACCCTAAACCTTAAACTCGAAAACCCTAAACCCTAAACCTAAACCCTAAACCCAAAATCCTAAAACCATAAACCCTAAACCCTAAACCCCAAACCCTAAAACCTAAACACTAAACCTTAAACTAATGTTAAATCCTAAACCTTAAACTAACCTTAAACCCTAAACCCTAAACCTTGAATAAAGATGTCATTAGCAGTAGATCTAAAGAATGACCCAATCCTAACATAGTTAAGGTAGCTAAAGAAACTGTCTTCAAGAGACTTTCCCTTGACTATTAGTGATTTGAATACCCTAAACCCTAACCATAAATCATATTATATTACAATATATTATAGTATAATGTAGCATCATATATTTGATCATATAGTGATGTGTTTTTGGATGTTATAAAATGTTTTGAAATATTTTAGTAAATTATGGTATTGTGCACTATAGTCCATATTAATATAAATCATAATAATACAGATTTAATAAATCAAATGATGAAATTTATTAAATTTGAAGGGGTGATTAGGTCGTAGTACCAAAGGTGTGCTATGCCACTTGTAATCTAAAAATTAAGATTTTATGTTATAAAATAAATATTATATGTTGTAGCATAAAATAGCATCATATATCATAATATATTATTCATCATATTTTAAATTCATTTAGTATTTTATAATAATGTAGTCATGCCAACACTAGCATTATTTATAATATTGTTGATTTAGACTTCAAAATGGCAGAATTTCGCCAAATTCGTAGTAGGTAGAGCATGGCATCATAATATATTATTTCAATTTAAAATATGTAATTGATACAACTAAAATATATAGTTTTTTATTATTTAGACTAATTTTATGATTTTTTATCTTAAGCAATCTCTTGTGATGTGATATACAATATAATATAATATAATATGTTTGTGTATTGTAATATAGGATACCATAATATAGTGTAGCATCATGCATTATATCATACTATTGTGTATTACTACTTATTGTTTAGCATATTTTAGTTTGTGTGATGCGATCTTGTACCGGTATAATTATAAAAATACTAATTTTAGTCGAGATGATGGGATTTGGCCAAATTTAAGATAAGATTTAGGGAACATCATTGGGGGTGTGCCACATGTGTCATTTAATCAAAAGAATGGAATTTTGCATCTAAAATAAATGTTCTTTTTTCAATCAAATTTTATAAATTTTTTGCTTAAAGTGATTCATTTTAAGGTGTAATGTAAGATAACATACTATATGAAAGCATATTAAAATATAATGTACATAATAATATAACTTCACATATATATGAATGTGGTGGCGTGTTACTAAATATTATTGTACATTTTAGTATGTTTTACTTTTGTTATAATACATTGGGTAAAAACTCACAAAAATGTTAATTTGAAGGTTGAGATGAAAGAATTGGCCAAATTCACAGCACACACTAAGAAGACACACCAAAATTATGCTATTTTGTACCATTTCTAATAGAAAAATAAAAATTTTACATCCAAAATGAACATTATTCATATATTGAGAACATTTTGTTATTTGTTTCTTTTAAGTGATTCTAATGAGGTGTAATGTTAGATAATATATTATATTATAGCAAATTATAATATAACATCATATATTATAATATAATATAGTGTGCTTATTCACACTATAATATGTTTATCATGATATTGTATAATTAATTTGAGCTTGCACCATCACAAATCATAAAATGTTGATTACAATGTTAAGATAATGTAATTTGAAGGAATACATTATTAGGATTTTGGTTAAAGTATTAAAGGTGTGCATAAAAAAAGAAATAAGACTTGATGAGATTTCCATGTCAAGGACATGGAGGGAGCTCCGCTAGGGGCTCACACGTGCATTGTACATGACATGTGAAGGGTCTATATCGAGGGCATAGAAGTTGATAATCTATTGGGGATAAGGTTTGAATTTGATTTGATTATATGATTTGGGGAAAGAAGATCCGTTGGGGATAATAAGCTATAATCCACCGGGGATTAAGATTGAATTGACTTTAATTTATTTTATTATAATTGATGTGTAGGCATATCTTTTAGAGATATGGGCTCGAGTTCACTGAGAATCGTGTATATGAACCTTCTACTATGGAAGCAGGTTCGGGCTATTTACTGGGGATTAGGATTTGAGTTTGATTTCATAAAAGGGAAGCAGGTTCGGGCTATCTGCTGAAGTTATTCCTAATCTTATTTTAATGAGGAGAATAATATGCTTTCTTCCTTACTTTCTAAGATTGAAATTACAGATATATTGCACAGTATGAATAAAGACTCTATGGTAGGGCCTGATGGTTATACTACCCCTTTTTTCCAAAAATGTTTGATTGTCATTAAAGAGGACCTAATTAAAGCGGTTCTTGATTTTTTTAAGGGTAGTATCCTTCCAAAATATTTATCTAGTACCTCCATTATTTTAATTCCTAAAAAAGATAATCCTGAAGTTTGGAGTGATTTTAGGCTAATTATCCTTTGCTCTTTTTTTAATAAACTTATCTATAAGATTTTGGCTAAACGATTGAGTACCATGCTCCCTAAAATTATCTCCCCCAATCAAATCAGTTTTGTTAAAGGGAGATCCATTTCTGATAATATTCTTTTAGCCCAAGAGATGATCCATGATTTGAATGCCAAAGTTCAAGGTTGTAACTTGCTTTTTAAGCTTAAATTTTTCAAAGCCTATGATAATACTGGTTGGGTTTTCCTATATAAAATTATGCATTTATTTGGGTTCTCTAATCAATTTATTACATTAATTAAGAATGGGATTGACAATTCTTACTTACCTATGCTTTTTAATGGTGAAGTGCATGGTTTCTTCTACTCTTCTCATGACATAAGGAAAGGTGACCCTTTTTCTCCTGCTCTTTCACCATTGCTGTGGAATATCTTTTTGATGTCTTGAGCATATATTTTGTAGAATGCCTCACATGTTCTACAAATCTATTGGTGGGTTTCCCATTTCTTACCTTAGTTTTGCTGATGATTTCATTATATTTTGCAATGCCTCCACTCATTACATTAAAATATTATGTAAGTTCTTAAATCAATTTGGTAGGGAGAGTGGCTTGAATATCAATCCTGATAATACTACATTTTCTATCTCCTTATCTAAGATCATTGTTATCATGAATATTAGAAGTTTCTCTAATCAAAATCTCCCTATCAAGTATCTGAGGACTCCCATATATAGAGGCACAAAAAGATCTTCTTTATTCAATGAAGTTATTCAAAAAATAAATAAGAAAATCTCCTTTAAGGAATTTCATTTACTCTCCTTTGGTGCTAAACTTATCCTGATCAAAAGTACCATTTGCTCTCTACCTATGTATATCTTATCTACTATTGTCCCTACCCATTCTATTATTAAAAGGATTAATAGACTTTTTAAAAAATTTTTTTGGGGATCTAATACATCTACCAAAATATTAAATTGGGCTAGTTGGCATAACTATTGTGGTATTAATAATAAAGGTGGCTTGGGTTGCAAACCTTAGAGGATTCTATTAATAATTTTTTCTTATAAAATATGGTGGAACTTTAGAAATAAAGATAGCTACTAGTCGAATTTTATGCATGCTAAATATTGTCAGAGAAAACACCCCCTAATTAGTGCATTCAAATCTGGGGATTCTCCTATCTTGAGAAGACTTTGTACTTCTAATAGGAGTTCTAGAAATTTAATTTCCTGGGGTATCAATTCTAGTTACTTATTTTTTTTGGCAAGACAACTGGCTTGCTCAGGCCTCTATTGATTCCCTTCTCAATACTCATTCCACCGTGGTGATTAAGATTCATCAGTTACTAATTAATAATAATTAGGATGTGGCTCAATTGAATAACCTGCTTCGTTCGGTTGCGTATTACTCCGCCTTGTCCTAATGTTCTGGTGAAAATGAACCTTAACAAAATGATTTCTTTCAATTTCTTAGAGATTTTTTGTTTTAAGATGTGTGGCATTTTATCAGATTTAAATATCAAGAGTCCTTGGCTTTTACTAAAATTTGGAACCCTATTTTGTTCTCGATCTTAACTTGGCACATTCTTAAGCATTATATCCCTTTGGATGCTACTCTTTAAAAAAGAAGGATTTCACCTCCCCTCTAAATGTCCATATTGCTATCAGAATGAAAGTGTGGATCATGTTTTTGTGAATGGCCCTATTTTTGCTAGATTGTGGAATGAGTATGATAATATTTTTAATACCTTTCATTTTAATGGTTCATTTTTTATTATGCAACTCCTCGAAGCATGTTTCTCTCATACTTCTAAGGGTCATGTTAAAATTGTCTTAGCTATTACTATTCTTTAGTATATTTGGATGGATGGAAATGATGCAAATCATCATTATATTTTTATAAATGATAATCGTCTCGTTGTTAGATCCAAATATAAAATTTTGTCTCTTTTAGAAGCCAATCTTCTGACTCACTCCAATTTTAAAAGGTACAAGTCTATGGCCTTGAAATTTAGGATTAACCTTCCTCCTTGTAATGTCTCTCCCACCTAAAAAAACTATCTATTAGATTAAACCTAATTATCATTACATTAAGGTTAATACTAATGGCTTGATCTATAAAGGTTATTATGGCTGCGATGGGATTTTTAGAGATCACGGTGGCAAGGTTATTTCTACTTTTGTTGCACCTTTAGAGCCTTGTTCTATTTTATTTGCTAAACTTAAAGGTATTCATCATGGCATTTTCATTTTTTTACAACAAGGTATTAATAATATTTGGTTTGAAGTTGATGCTCTCCTTCTTTAGAGTTACTTAAGTCTAATACCAATGGTAATGCTGAAGTGTTTTATTTACTTAATCATACTAGGAGTCTTTTTGCTAACCTAATTTTTAAATTTCTCATATTTATAGGGAAGGAAATTCTTGTGCTAATTTTCTTACCAATTTGGGAGCCAAGTTTTTATGTTTGCAAATTTTTTCTAATGATGATCTTCCTTTCCTCTTAAGGGATCTTGTTAATCTAGATAAAATTGGATTGCCTTACCTTTCGAAGCTTTTAGCTTTTTCTTTCTCTTTTGTTGCTTTGGCTTTCTCTATGGTGATTTTTTTTCTTGGAACTACTTATTGCCTCTGCTGGTTTGGTCTTGAGTTGTCTCTTCACCTAAACCTTTTTTTATTTTTTTTGTATGAGCTCTTCCTATCTGTTGGATTGGTTGGGGTTGTTTTTACTATCTTTGGTTTCTTGTTGTAGTTTTTGGTTTCTGGTTTATTTTATCTCCCATCCTGGTAGATATGTTTTTAGCATGTGGAGGTTGTTAGGTTTTTACTTCGGTTGGTGTGGTTCTCTCTTCTTCTGTTTGCCTTGTTTTGGTGATTTTAGGTTATTTTGTTGATGGACAGGGTAGTCTTCATGGTTTTTTTGTTCTCTTATGTGGGTTTTTCTAGTATTGGTAATTTATTAGTTAGATATCTCTGCAGCTTAATTTATTTGGTTTGGACTTTCTAGTTGGCTGGTTGTTGGTGATGTCTGGCTGTGGGTTTTTTCTCTTCATGGGTGTTGTTCACTCTGGATTTGTTACCTAGCTTTGGCTCTAGTTCTCTTTTCTGGTGGTTACTTTTTTGAGTTTTTGAGAGTGGTTGCTCTATGGCTGGATGACCCATTGCCTATTTATATGTTGATTAGGGTGGTTATTCAAGGTGCTTTTGGCTGTCCATTCTCTCACGAGTTGTACGCTTCTCACCTACTCCTGTCCTTTGGGTTTTAGCTGTGTTGTTTGGGGTGTGGGATTCTTGGTTGGGGTTTGTTCATTGGATTATGGTTTTTGGCAGCCGTGTTTATCTGGCTATTGGTTCTGTTGCTAAAATTGGTTGGGTGCCCTTGAGGGCTATTTGCTCCTTTATTGTAGCTTCAAGAACTAATTTTAGTGGCTCTTTACCCTTAACTTGTTCCTGTTTTGGATGATTTTGAGGATGGATGTAACTGGATTGTTATAGCTTCTAGTTATGGGTAGTTCCTCCTCTTGTATTACTGAGGTATTGGTTTTAGTTTTTGTTCTGAATTGGCAGGCTGAAGACTATTTTTGTGCAGTTTTTTGGCCTTGGGTGATTGTGGTTGTGTTGGGTAACTATTTTTCTGTTGTTTATGTTTATTATCTTGTATTTAGTCCTAATGGGATTTTTATTTTTCTATCATTGGCTACTATCTCTCTATCTTTCTAGATTGGATTTTCCTTTCCTTGGATTAGAATTTATGGCTGCTACCTGTTTCTATTCCCCGCGGTATTTTTGATTTTGTGAATAGATGACTAATGTCAGAGTTTATACTAATGGTTCTGGGTTTGATGACTTGGAACATTGGTCATTAAGGTGGTGTGCTTGAGGTCTTCTTTCTTTGGCTTAAATTGGTTGTTGGCTAGGGTTGGTTAAAAGTATTTATTTTAGTATAATTTTTTCCTCCTTTGAAGACTATGCTGAGGCGCTTATCTTCCTATCATTCTTTTCTTCTAGTTTTCTCTTGTTGGGATTCTGCATTCTAGACTGTGGCTGAACCTCCCCCCTTTCCTATTTGGATGGTAGCCTTGCTGCCTAACCCTCTTGCTATTAGACTTCTTTGTTAGGCTGTGCTCTCATTACATGTCCTTTTGATGGAGGATCCTATCACATATGTATTTCTTTTTGCCTTTGTTTTGTCTCTGTTTAGTGCTTTTTCTCATATTATGTTGTTTGCTCCTAGTGATTTTGTTAGCCATTCTTGGTGGTGGCTTTTGGTGGTGCTCCCTCTAGTCTAGTGATATCCTGATGGTTTACCTCCTTATATATTATATTGAGCTTAATAACTCTGAGTGCTGGGTGTTTGGGGGTTATATTTATGGTTTGGAGTTTTATACGGGTCCATGTGATGATCATCCTTGGATAAGGTGCTACAAGAGGTATGCTGGCAATGATGGCCATGATGTTTCCCACTCTTTCTTCTTTAGGCTAGCAGCATTATATGTAATTATAACCCAACACCTGAAGTCTGGATGTTTACATATAGTGTTGCTCCTTGAGACAATTGTAACTGAGCTTGAGCCTTTTCTTTATCTTATTCCTTTTATCTGCTCTTACTCTTTATGCTTGATTAATTACTTGATTATCTATACTTATCCCTTTAAATGGATGTTGTAGATCTCTTTTATAGGTTTGGAGACTATTGATGGTGGATCGTGCTAGTTTCAAAAGGATCAAGGTAAGTTTGCTGCTGCTTTCATGGACTTTCTTTTGTTGATTACTATTTCTTTTTTATTTTGCTTGCTTTCCTTAACTATTGTATTAGTTAAGGGGCTTATCTCTTTAGGACTTGATGTAGCTCTTTAAGCATTAGCTTAGAGATTTGCCCCCTCTAAAAATAAAAAATAAAACCTAAACCTAAAAATAAAATATAAATAAAACTAAACTAAAAAAATAAACATAAACCTAAAAAAATAAACTAAAATAGAAAACCTAAACTAAGATAAATAAACCTAAAATAAATAAACTAAACTAAATAAAAATAAAAAATAAACCTAAATAAAAAAATAAAATAAACTAAAATAAATAATAAATAAACTAAATTAACTAAACTGGGTTTTGCTTAATTTTAAAAACCATAAACCATAAACCCTGCCCTAAATCCTGGACCCTAAAACTAAACCTAAACCTAAACCCTAAACCTAAAACTACCCTAAATCTAACACACCTAACTACCTACTCTAAACCTACTACCCACCCTAAACCCTGGGCCCTCCCTAAACCCTAAACCCTAAACCTAAACCATAAATGTCACCCTAAACCTAAACCATAAATCCTAAAAAAAACCATAAACTAAAACTTAAAATTTTAAAATAAAAAAAAACAACCTAAACTTAAATAAAATAAAATAAATAAAATAAAATAAAATCCTAAACTAAAATTTTAACCTAAACATAAACCTAATGCTAAACCTAAACCTAAAAATAAAATAAAAAGTAAACTAAAAAAAATAAATAAAAACATAAACTAAACTAAGAAATAAAATAAACCTACAAATAAAACCTAAAAAATAAATAAAACTAAAATGAAATAAAATAAAATAAACCTAAAATAAAGTAAAATAAACACTAAATAAAAACCTAAACTTTAAAAAATAAACCTAAAATAAATACAAAATAAAACCTAAACCATAAACTAAAAAAACCTAAACCTAAAATAAGTAAAATAAAATAAAACTAAACTTAAACTAAAATATATAAAACCTAAACCTAAACCATAAATAAACTAAACCTAACTCTAAACTAAATAAAATAAAATAAAATAAAAAATAAACCTAAACCCAAACTAAAATAAAACTCAAAAAATACTAAAATAAAACCTACAACCTAAAGAATAAAATAAAACCTGCCCCAAACTACAAATGTTTAAAACCTAAACCTAAAAAATAAAATAAAAATAAATCTAAACTAAAATAATATGCATAAACCTTAGCCTAAACCTAAAAAATAAACTAAAATAAAAAATCTAAACTAAAATAAATAAACTAAACCAAATAAAATAAAAAATAAACCTAAATAAAAATTAAAATTAAAATAAACTAAAATAAATAAAAAATAAACTAAATAAACCTACTGCTGGTTTGCTTTTAAAACCATAAACCCTAAACCTTCCCTAAATTCTAAATCCTGCCTAAACGCTAAACACTAAACCCTAAACTAACCCTGACCCTGACCCTCTCCTCCCTAAACTTTGACCCAAGCCAAACTGACCATAACTGACCAGGCCTCCCTAAACCCTAAACACTCTACCCACCCTAACCCTAAAGCTAAAGCCATGACCATGACTGACATTACCAAAATGACCTGAGCAACCCACTGGGCTCATCCTAAACCACAACTGACACTAAATCCTGGGTTCTAATCCCTAAACCCTAACCCGAAACCCTGAACCCTAAACCCTAAAACCCTAATCTCTAAAACCATAAGCCCTAAACCCTAAAAACTTGAAAACCTAAACTTAAAATAAAAAAAATTATAATAAAATAAATAAAAAAAATCTAAACCTAAATGAAAAAATATAATAAAATAAAACCTAAACCTAAACCAAAAAATATAATAAAATAAAAAATAAATAATAAAATAAGCTAAGCTAAAAATAAAGATAAACCTAAGTATAAAAATTCTAAATAAAATTAAAATTAATCATAAAATAAATGTATAATAAACCTAAAATAGAATAAAATAAAAACTAAATAAAAACCTAAACCTAAAAAATAAACCAAAAAATAAAACCTAAAAATAAATAAAAAATAATAGCTAACCTTAAACTAAAAAAAACACTAAACCTAAAATAAAAAATGAACAAACTAATATAAACCTAAACCTGAACTAAAATAAACTAAACTAAACTAAAATAAATAAAACCTAAACCTAAACCTTAACCTAAACCTAAACTAAATAAAATAAAATAAAATTAAAATGATCATAAACCTAAACTAAAAAATAAAACCCAAAAATAAACATAAAATAAAATCCTAAAACCTAAACCTAAAAAGATAAAATAAAAACCTAAACCTAAAAATAAAAAATAAAACTTAAACCTAAAAAAATAAAATAAAAATTAAACTCAACTAAAAAATAAACCTAAACATAAAAAATAAACTAAAGCAAAATACTTAAACTAAAATAAATAAACATAAAATAAATAAACTATACTGAATAAAAATAAGAAGTAAAATAATCCCAAATAAATAAAAAATAAAGTAAATAAACTAAATGAACTAATTAAACCTGAACCTACGAGTTTACTTAATTAAAAAAAACCCTAGACCATAAGAATGGGCATAACCTTGGCGATAGGAACATCACCGTGAACTAGGCTCAGTATTAATCTAGCAGTGGAGGCGACATCAGCGATTATCGCAGTGGAAGTGGGGGATCTGGAGGTGCTGGTAGATTTGGAGGTGGTAGTCAGAGTAGTGGTGGTTATGGAGGGTGGAGAAACGGAGGTTACAACCGCGGTGATGGCGAAGGGTGAGATCATGGACATGATGGCTATGGCAAATCACCATACATAATCTGGACAACATTTCAAACAACTTCAATTCATTAGATTCCTCAACTTCAAGCACAATTGACTCAATAAGACTCCTATCATGATTTAAACAGATGATTAAACACTAAGAGCTTCTTTGAATTAAAAAGATGAGAGATGAAAAAGAAAAATAAAAATTAAAATGAGATTGAAATTATATTTCATCTATTTGCTTGGTTAAAAAATCTTAATTTATTCTCTGTTAAAGAAAATCTTAAATCCTAAACCTTAAACCCTAAACTCTAAACCCTTAACAAAAACTTAAATCCTAAATCTAAAACCTAAACCTTAAACCATAAACCCTAAACCAAATCCTAAAATCCCTAAAATATGAACCCTAAACTCTAAACCCTAAACCCTAAACCCTAAAATCCTAACCCCTAAACCCAAAAACCATAAACCCTAAACTATAAAACCTACAACCCTAAACCCTAAACCCTAAACCCCAAACCCTAAAACCTAAACTAATCCTAAACCCTATATCCTAAACTAAGCATAAACCCTAAACCCTAAACTAACCCTTAGCCCTAACCTTAAATCATAAACCCTAAACCTTGAATAAAGATGTCATTAGGAGTAGATCTAAAAAATGACCTAATCTTAACATAGTTTTGGTAGCTAAAGAAAATGTCTTCAAGAGATTTTCCCTTGACTATTAGAAATTTAAATACCCTAAATCCTAACCGTAAATCATATTATAATACCATATATTATAGTATAATGTAGCATCATATATTTGAGCATGTAGTGATGCATTTTTGGATGTTATAAGATGTTTTGAAATGTTTTAGTATACTATGGTATTGTGCCCTATAGTCTATATCAATATAAATCATTAAAAAATTGATTTAATAAGCCAGATGATGAAATTTGTTAAATTGAAAGTGGGAATTAAGTTGTAGTACCAAAGGTGTGCTACTTGTAGTCTAAAAGTAAGATTTTATGTTCAAAATAAATATTATATGTAGCATAGTATAACATCATATATCATAACATATTGTTCTTTGCATTTTAAATTATTTTAGTATTTTACAATCATGTAGTTGAGCCAACACTAGCATTATTTATAAAAATGTTGATTTATACTTTAAAATGGTGTAATTTGGCCAAATTCATAATAGGTACATCATGGCATCATAATATATTTTTTCAATTTAAAATATGTAAGTTATATGACTAAAATGTATAGTTTTTTATTATTTACACTAATTTAAATATTTTTTATCTTAAGCAATCCCTTGGGATGTGATATGCAATATAATATAATATGTTATAGTGTATTATAATATATGATGCCATAACATAGTGTAGCATCTTGCATTATAGCATACTATTGTGTGTTACTGCTTGTTGTTTAGCATATTTTAGTTTGTTATAGTATGATGTAGTAGAGTTTGTACTAGTGTAATTCATAAAAATACTTATTTATAGGCTGAGATGATGGGATTTGGCCAAATTTAAGGTAAGCTTTAGGGAACATCTTTGGGGTATGCTATGGTGTATCATTTAATCAAAAGAATGGAATTTTGCATCCAAAATAAATGTTCATTTTTCAACCAAATTTTATAAATTTTTTGCTTAAAGTGATTCATTTTAAGGTGTAATGTAAGATAATATATTATATGAAAGCATATTAAAATATAATGTACATAAAAATATACCTTCACATATATATGAATGTGGTGGTGTGTTACTAAATGTTATTGTACATTTTAGTATGTTTTACTTTGTTATCATACATTGGGTCAAAACTCACAAAAATGTTAATTTGAAGGTTGAGATGGAATGATTTCACCAAATTCATGGCACACACCAAGAAGAAACACAAAAATTATGCTATTTTGTACCATTTCTAATAGAAAAATAACAATTTTACATCCAAAATGAACGTAATTCATATTTTAAAATTTTTTTAT
The DNA here is from genome assembly GCA_021442155.1 of Cymbidium sinense. Lineage (NCBI taxonomy): Eukaryota > Viridiplantae > Streptophyta > Magnoliopsida > Asparagales > Orchidaceae > Cymbidium > Cymbidium sinense. The sequence continues at coordinate 44,124,397 of CM038220.1, read as the reverse complement.
TATTTTTTCCTTTTAAGTGATTCTAATGTGTAATGTTAGACAATATATTATATTATAGTAAATTATAATATAACATCATATATTATAATATAATATAGTGTGTTAATTCACACTATAATATGTTTAGCATGATATTGTATAGTTAGTTTGAGCTTGCACCATCATAAATCATAAAATGTTGATTACAATGTTAAGATGATGTAATTTGAAAGAATACATTATTAGGCTTTTGGTTAAAGTATTAAAGGTGTGCATAAGAGAAGAAATAAGATTTGTTGAGAATTCCATGTCAAGGACATGGAGGGATATCCACTAAGGGGCGTTGAACATGACATGTGTGGGGTTTATGTCGAGGGCACAATAGAATAAAATCTATTAGAGATAAGGTTTGAATTTGATTTGATTATATGATTTATGGAAAGAAGATCTGATGGGGATAAGACTCTATAATCCACTGGGGATTATGATTGATTTGACTTTAATTTATTCTTTTTAATTGATGTGGAGGAATATCTATTAGAGATATGGGCTAGAGTTCACTGGGGTATTATGTCAACTTAAAATTGGTTAGGATTAATTTTATCTTAATTTCATTGATTTGATATGGTTTGTTTGGTTTAGCTTGATTCTGAACTAAGGGCATATCCGCTGGGGATGTGAGCTCGGTCAAATTTCATAGATTTAATTTATGGACCATGTCGGTGCGATGGACCCACTGAGAAGGGTTATATCAAACTTGTCCTATCTTAGATTTACAAATCTAAAGGGATAGTCTACTGGTGTGGTAGAGCTAGCCAACCTATGGGGTTGCCTTCTGGTGTGCAACGATTGTTCTAGGAAGAAGGCATAGTAGACTTACATCTTCTGAAGCAAGGAGCAACTGTTAGGGTGACCTATTGGTAGCACAATAAATAGAACTTAACTTAGGGGGGACTACTGAGTGAATTTTGTTGGGGACTTATATCAACTCAAGAGTAGTCTTGTGATTCTTATAGGGAGTTTTTCTTGCACTGCCTTAAAGATAGGGTGTCTGCTTAGGAAAATATACCACTAGGGGTGTCTTCCTAATCCACAAGTGAATATATTTTTTGTTTATATATTTGCATGGACCCTATTAGTGTGTGAGGGACCATAGTAAAAGGGGATATGTCATCCTTGACCTATCTCAAATTTACTAGACCAAGGAGAATTTGCATATCCACAGGATGGATTCTCCAACCACTAGGGTGGTTACTAGGAAAGGGAAATTGTCCAATCTAATAGTAACCTAGGTAGTGTCTAAATGGAGTCACGAAAGATGTGATCTAAATATAGTGCCCATGGGAGGTGCTTCTAGGGGGGTTATCGAGCTCACGAAAAAAAAGCCTATATGTATGGTGGCCAACTCAAGGAGAAAGTGTAAGAGTTACATCGAGTGGTGTATCCTAAGGTGCAAGATCCAACCAACGAGGTGTATCTCGGCATAGTGAAACCAACCAACCTAAGGTGTGCGTCGATGCAAATCAATCGAAAGCGTAGGCTTACAACTTTCCAAGTGAAATTGATCATCGGATAGTATATCATGGGGATAGATGTTATATGACCTAGAGTGACTTAGCGGGGAGCCTTGAGGAAGGATTGGACCCATATTTGAAGCATTTTTTAGGGAAGGAGCCACTACGTGACTTATCATAAACCTCAAATATACTCGACCCATTCAGTGCATGAAGGTTAATCTAAGAAGAAAGTGTAATAGACTCACATCCTCTTAAATGAAGCCAACATGAGGTAGCTTATCAGCCACATAGTAAAGCTTACGAAACTAATAAAGCGCTCATCAGTTTGCACTGGCCAAGTATGGAAGGAAAGCATAGCATACTTACATCCTCTGAAGCAAGAAGACCACTATGGTGACACACTGGTAGGGCAGCACATCAACCCAACCTATAGCAGCTACATAGTGAGTGCCACCGGGGGCATTATCTCAAGTTAGAGTAGCTTGAGACAAAAGATATATGTTTATTTTATATGTTTGCGTATAGTTTGTACTTATGTTGTGTCAATGAAGGAAGGATATGCGGTTCCTTACACCTATCCTAAACACATCATTGCAGATTCATAAACAAGAATACTTTCAACATGGAAGAGATTGAATTCAAAATTAAATTTTCATTGATAATAATTATTTTCAAACATGTTTTATATATTTTTTTATGTAGAGCCTATTGATTGGAAGCATTAGGCACTCTCCTTTATGATTAATAAGCTAATAAGATCCTCCTTGGTAGGCCTTCTCTATGAGAAAAGGGCCTTCTTAAGTGGTTTCATACTTGCCTCCCATATGGCAACAATTAGTCTCCTTAGAACTGAATAAGCTCTCTACTTAAAACTCTGGACCAACTTGTATGAGAATCATTTTAGCTTTATACAACTCAAGGATTTGACATGCCCATAGGCGTCTCTCCTCCAAACCTTGAGCTCTTCTAACCGTAACATGGCATTTTACTCTGATCTTTGTTGGTATCTTTAGTGATGGGAGTTGGACTTCTAATGGTAGAATGGCTTGACACACTAAGGAGAAAGGAGTAGATTGGATTTCTATATGTGGTGTAGTAGGCCCACAAGGCATCAACTAATTCTCGCCACTATCACCTTTTTTTGTGAAGTCTTCTTTTGGATGAGAGTTTTGTTGAAAGCTTTCCGCCATTTTCCCTCGAGTTGATGGTAGAATCTCATATCTATGTTGTGTCTCAGGTAAAGTTAAGCTCTTGGTATGCAATCGATATAATCTCTTTTATTTGGAAAAAAGTGAGCCATATCTAAGATGAGATGACCCTTGGAAGAAAGGATTATGGGTACCCCAACACTCAAATGGCCATGAGGCCAATGTAGGATGTAGAATGTTGGGTGGTTGGTATGACCACCAAGTATTTGACATTGATAGCCATATCCATGTAATCTTTGATCGGAGTAGTATCCTAATATCTTGATCTTAAGCTTTCATCTTCTGATTGGATTGGTTGGCTCCACATAATCTTGAGTGTACCTCAATCATGATCTCATGCTTGTCCCACGTAACCACATATGATCGAAAGATCTGGTACAAGACACCATCCACAAGGCATATGAAAGTTCTCTTTGCTTCATCAAATGGGATTGAGACTTCTGAGGTAGTTTGCCTTTATTTAGATAATCCATGAATGGTTGCCTCCAATCTAACTCCTCATCATCCTTTTGGTAATGAAAACCTCCCCTTCAAGAGAGTACATTTTGATGAGTTCAATATCAATTAGGGATAAGACTTGTCTATTTTGAACCTTTATTGATATGGACTCATCCTTCGGATATGTCAACTAATTGGCAAGCTTGGCTAAAGAATACGCTATGACATTCTCTCCTTAAGGAATCTTATAAATGGTAACCTCTATTTAGGCCAACAACTCCATGGTGTACTTATGGAAGAGATGGAGCTTGGGCTTTATAACCTTATAGGACTTGATTTGGTTGATAACTAGCTGAGAATCTCCAATGATGTTGATGTTCTGGATTCTTAGAGTAACGGCTAACTCCAAACTGGCAATCAGAGCCTCATATTTGACTTTATTATTGGTCCAAGGATTGGACAGATGATATGTGAATCTCATCATATTGTAGCTCGATGTTAAGAGAACTATTCCTACCCCTATCTTTCTTGGAATAGTAGATTATGGTTATTATTCTCTTTGAGAAGAAGCCACACCATCAAAATACATTTCTCAGTAGTGAATGCTAGCATTCCATAAGTTCTTGATTTGTTCATTAGAGAGATCATCATTTAGTGGAGAGTCAGCAGGAAGTGGGTGTGCTACTAAGAAATCTGCTAGTGCTTATCCTTTCACCACACAGAGTGGTACGAAGGTAATGTCAAACTGTGAGAGGATCATGGACCATCGTGCCAACCGTTAGGCCAGCATCAGTCGTGTAATGAGATATTGTAGTTGATTGATACTAGAGATTAAGTTCACTTTATAAGGAAGCATGTAGTGCTATAGCTTTTGGGATGCAAAGATTAAAGCTAGGCAATGATTCTCAATGGATAGATAATTAGCCTCAGTAGGGATTAGATGATGGCTGAGGTAGTAGAGTGCATTTTTCTTCCCTTCATCATTGGCTAGGGCCAACAAACCACCAAGGGAGTCTTCTAACATAGTAGTGTAAAGTATGAGTGGCTTTGGAGAGGGTTTAGAACCGGTGGCATCATCAAGTAATGCTTGATGTCTTTGAAGGAATGCTCACACTTATCATCCCACTTAAACTTGGCATCCTTTAACAAGTCCTAAGAATGGTGACATCTTTCCGATATGTTGGATATAAAGCATCTTAGATACTCAAGCGCCCTCAAAATGAGTTGAGTTAAACTTTAGGGGTGGCATTTCTATCTCTTGACCTTCTTTGGATCGATTTTGATTCCCGGTGTCGAACAAAAAAAAAGGAATTTTCAAGCTCCAATGCACACTTGAGGGGTTCATTTTGAGGTTAAATTATATAACTAATTGAAAACTCTCAAGTTAAAGATATGGTCTTTCTATTTTCTACTACATCATCAAAATAACATGACTTGATGATGAATGAGTTCTTCAAAGATTCGAGTCATAGCCTGTTGGTATGTAGCACCTTCATTTTTAAGGCTAAAAGGCATGACCTTATAGCAATAGATTCTGATCGGAGTTCTAAAAGTAGTGTTCTTTCACCTTCAGGAGCCATCTTTATTTGGTTATATATAGATGAGCCATCCATGAAAGAGAAGACTGTATGAGATGAGACAATGTAAACCATCATCTCCGAGATTGGTAATGGAAATTCGCCTTTTGTACATGCCTTATTTAAATCCCTAAAATTGATATATATGTGAATTTGGCCATTCTTTTTCTTAATTGGGATGATGATGGTTATTTGTATTTTTCCTTCCGAATGAAGCCAACATCGATTTCTTGACTTCATAAATGACTTACTATTCTATGTCTAATGTCTAGGAGCTTTCTTGATAGGGATAGCAATATTACAAGTTTATGGACCTTCAGAGCTAATCTAGGTATCTCTTCATAACTCTATGCAAAGAAGTCCTTAAACTTAGTCAATAGCCCAACTAAGTCAATGGTTTCAATTTCATGCAGCAAAGAACAGATGTATGTCAAGCATGGATCTTCTTCAGTTCCTAAGTTGATCTTATTGAGCTAGTCGATGGTTGACTTGATCTCTTCTTTGAACTCTGGTAGTGTATTTTGACTTCAAAATCATGATCATCTAAAGTTCTAAGCATACTCCTCATATGAGTTAATGTGATTTGAGAAGAACTATCGATTAAATGATTGGTGACTAGCGATAATCATCATCGACTGTTGTACCATCTAGTCTTGGTCTTGATTGAGAGCCTTTGCATTTATTCTTTCATAATCTTTCAAAGTACTTTGACCTACACTTTGACCAAGTATGTGGGTTTAACCCTTTCTTTGCTAAATTATGAACACATGGCAAGTACTAGTCAAAAGGTAATTCTATTAAATCTTTATATGAATCATCCTCAAGTTCTATATCAACTTCTTGACTTGAGGATGATGCTCCCAGAAAGAACCTCTAAGTCTTCACCTATGGATGACTTGGGGCTTCCTTACCAAACCATCAACTTTTGAGAGGAAAGTGGGGTTAGAGATAAGGTTCCCAAGCGATGCCTAACTATTTCACATATAGACTTGGATACACTTATGCTTTGCACTGGTCTTCATCCCTATCTCACTCAAGTATCACCTCAAAGGGAATTTACTACTGAGAAGAGCTGGCTAATTTGCTAACCATATAAGACTCATCATATGAACTAGATTCTAAGTCTATATGGATAGCAGGTGTACTTTTGGTAGCTGGGACATATCTTCTATTGGGTGTCCAATAAAGAGGTTTTCCACCCATGAGAGTGCCTCTGAACTAGCCTCTTCCTCACAGTGGTGTAGAGTCGTCCTCCCATATGTTTGAATGGAGTAACAGTGGGTGGAATCTAACATGCTCAACTTCCTCCTCAAGTCCTCTCCCATTTATTTTCTTTTTCATTTTCTCTTTTCTTTTATTTTTCTTTTTCTCTTTCTTTTTATTTTTCTTTTTTTTTCTTTTATTTTTAAACTTTGGCCAAGTTCATGAGAATATACTTATTGATTTTGAGGGGAGGTCGTAAGTCGTATCCTCATATATGCCGACCTAGTGAACTGTAAATGGCTTGAGATCTACTTTGACACAATAGACGATCCCACCTCTCACGAACTTCATACATTAATGTAGAGAGGATGGAACTATGTTATTCTCATGTATCCATGGTCTCCCAAGGAAAGTGTTGAAAGATGTATCCGAGTCTATAATGTGAAACTTGGCTTCGGTCTTCCAATTATCTATCTCCAAGGGCAACACTATGGAGCCTAAGGCCCATTGACCTCACTTTTGGAGTGCAGATTCAATCTTCCCATCTTTGAGTTAGAAGTCATCTAGACACTAAGACATCCCTAGTCATAAGACACTTTTAACAATTAGGTAAACACTTAACCTAAGCCTAAAGACTTAGAAATAGTTAACCATAGGTTTAGGTTATTCCTTAGGGATTAGAATAATTGACCTACCCTACAACCCAAATCCAATCCATGTTCACCTTCTCAAACCAAACCTCAAGTTCAATTCAAACATCAAATTCAAATCCAAATCCAAACCCAAATTCCAAAACCAAATGATTGAATCTCATGATCAAATCTAAACTTAAAACCCTAGTCATATGTCTATCCCATGGACTTAGCCAAATCTTAATCCAAATCAATCCAAAATCAATTGATTTTCTAAATCAATTTATATCTTCAATCATCTTCTAAATATAAATCAAATCTACATTCAAATGGTCAAAACTAAATCAAACTAAATCAAATTAAATCAAAACTCTTCTTAAGCCATATGTCCATGGACTTAGCCGAATCTTAATCCAAATCAAATCAACTCAATTGATTTTCTCACAAATCAATCATATTTTCAATCATCTTCACAAATTTAAATGAAATATACATTTAAACCATCAAAACTAAATCAAACCAAATCAAAATCCAAACTTAAGCCACATGACCCAACTCTATGGGCTTCCTTTATTCCAAAATCCAAATTCAATTGATTTTCTCATGATTTAATCACGCCTTTAATCATATTCACAAATATAAATGAAATTTACAATCATCAAGCCAAACCAAAATCATCCCAAGTCAAACCCAACTTAACCCTTTTGACTTGAAATGTTCAAATGAACCAAAACCCATTTGAACCAAGCCAATTGAATTGAATTTATATATCAATCCCAAATCCATATATAAACTCAACAATCAAACTCAACCCAAAATCAAGCCAACTAAACCCAATTGGTCCACTTGACCCAAAGTGGTGAACTATTTGAGCCAAGTTATAATCTACCAAAATTGGATTGAACCAAGCCCATCAAAACCTCCCATCATGATTGTTGATCACCCTAGTTGATGAATTATATTATAACCAAGTCAACTTGGTCATTTGATCAAGTCAACCACTTAACCCATATAAAACCAAATTAGCCAAATTACAACCTAAGCCAAATCCCTTGAAACCAATGATTCATATGAAATCAAAATCAATATTTGAATATGACTTGACCTTCAATTGAGTCAAACCAAACCCAATTGGCCCTCTTGATCAAAGTTGACCCAAATTGACCTAAAAGATCAAATTGGGTCAAATTAAAATATAAACCAAATTGATTTTAACTAATGGCTCAAGTTCATTACAAATTGATTGTTGAACTTGACCAAAGCCATCATTAGACCCAATTAAACCCAATTGACTTACTTAGCCCAAATTGACCTAAAGGTTCGAGTTGGCCTAAATCAAAATAGAATCCAAATTAATTGAAACCAAAGCCACGATCATCTTCAGTTGGTCAACTAAACCCAAACCAACACCCAACCCAAGCCAATTTGGCCAATTTGGTCAAATTGGTCAACTAACTTATTTGATTTAAATGAATTCAAATGAGCCAAAATCAAATCTAAGCCAAGAGAAACCAAACAAATTGAGCAAACATCCCAAATGATTATATGAACTTGACCAACCCTTGGTTTGACCCAATTAGACCAATTGGTCAACTTGACCCAACCTAACCCAATTTGACCTTAATGAGTCAAATTAAGCCAAACCTAACCAAATCAACTTCAACTGACTTGTAATTTGGGCTAACCCACTTTTGACTCATTTTAAATCTGCCCAAATCAAATCCAATGCAAAATGATCATTTTACCCTTGGGTCAAAGGCATCACATGAGACAAATCACTAATGTAAGTGATCATTTCCATTCCTTGGCCACTTGGTACTCTCCTAATGGTCCACCTAGGTACCTAGGACACTACCCAACCTCACCCAAGGGGTGGTTTAGTTGGCCATGACCCATGGGAGATAAAATCACCTCACCCTCCCCATTAGAGCATTTGAAACCCATAGGACAACCATGATTCCTCCTTGACAGCCACCTCCACACCTTCAACCAACCAAACTAAGTCAACTCACCTCCTCCCTGCCACCCATGACTCCTTGAGATGGCCAGACGGCCGCTAGTAGCCAAACTTGATCCTACCATTTGATCAAGATGAATGGGGGTATACACCTCTTCGTTTCCACTCGAACACACAAAAAAATTTCCAGTATTTTCTAAGATGATCCACTAGAGCCATTCCCAAGATCTCGCTTTCGATCAATATGCCATTCCCATCCATCCCAAAATTGGACACTCCCATTTTCTTCCCATTTCTCCATCAAACTCAAATTAACTTTGCACCTTCCTAGGCCTTTTTGAGCAAGAATGAATCATTTCCCAACCCAAAGCATCGAGGTGGGACTTGATCAAAGGCGAGCTCCAAATCATCATTTGTGGCCTTCTAAGTGAACTTCAAGGAATTGATCCAATTGCTGCTTTATAGTGCTTTGTCTCTACTAAATGAAGCTTTCTTAAACGTTCGAGTCATCAGTGTTGAGGTCTGGTGAGGTATGCCTTCAAAACCAATCCTTAAAAATATGGGTTGGAGCATTTTGAAGTAAACTTGCATCTCATGTTTTTGACCATTAGATCCCCTCTGATCGATGTCATGAAGGTATGAGATCCTTTTGGAGTTGATCTGAGCTCGGGTAAGCTTTGATCAAGTGAGCAATGGTGGACGGACTCCATTCTCCCTCACTTGCATGATGTTAGTTCACACATCGTCCGTTCCACGTTATCGAAATGGACAGTTATGATTAGATCCTCTAGATCAAATTGATTTAATCCTATTAAGCTGTGGGATTAATCATAGCCATCGAGATCGACGGTGGATGAGAAAGTGTCATCATCATCACCATGGGTGAGTTAGATAAGTTTTAATTAGCCAATCTCATGGTGCCATGTGAAAAGCGTGCTGCATTAGTGCTCCATGTGGAGCCAATAGGATTAGGCTTCAATTATGCTTAATTAATCATTTTTAATGGCTAAAACTTCTAAAAATCATAGAAAATTATAAAGAAATAAAAATGCAAATAAATACTCATTTCAAAGGTATTTCAAAAGAGAATTAATTAAAAATGATATTAACTAATCTTGAACAGTAATTAAGGCTTAATTATAAAATTAATTAGCTTAATTACTCCCAAATATTATGGGTTAATTTAATGGGATGACATTTTCCTCCCATGATTTTCTTGGGATTTATTGCTTCGCTTAATTAGGAAAATTGACTAATTAAACCTTAACTACTCTTTTAAGTTAATTAATTAATAATTAATCCCATGAACAAAAATAAATTGGTTAATTAAGTTTATTAATCATTGTTCAACAGTAAGTGAATTAAGGAATAGGGTTGGGACCCTTTCCCTAAGTTCATTTCACCCTTTTTTAAAATGAAATTAATTAAGATTTAACTAATTAATTAAATCAATTAATCAAATCAAAATCATAATAATATCAGACCTTAATTAATTAAATCATGGGGTAGATTTTTAGGTGTTTAATAACTTAAAGGAGTTTTATGAAATTATGGTTAGTCCACATGTGTGGGAAAACCATAAGAGTAATTAATTAAGTCCCTTAATCTAATTAACTATTAATTTCCTAGGATCAATGCAAGTTTATTTTCCATGCATATCATGTTGGCTCATTATAATTTAGTTAATTACTTTAAGGTGACATAGGTAAGGGTAATTAATTCATCTAATTAAGGGTTCAACTTAATTAACCCATAAAATTAATTAATTACATTTCCTTAAATTAAATCAAATCACTAATGTCGGAATGGGTTTAAAACAACAAGTGCTGATTTCTCTTCACCTCTTTAAATCAAATCAAATCCAAAACTTAATTAATAAGAAGCTTTGGTTTGCTTTAAATAATCTTATTTGATATTATTATCCTTAAGAACTAGTTTGGTTGAATGAATCACATGCTTATATTTGATTGTCCTCTTTCCAATCATGTTAAATTTGGTATGTCATTTGAATTCATGCATCCATCTTTTCAAAACCAAGTAATATAAAATTGATTTCCTTTTGAAAGTTTGCATGTGTTGATTTAATTTAATATATGCGTGGTTGTTAACACTATTAAATCCAAATGTATTTATCCAAAGCTTATAAATGAATAATAATATGTGTTATGATGCTAGTTATAAATACATAAGAAATGCATGTGCTTATAGCTTAAGTGTATGAATGTTGAGTTCTTATTCCTCTATTAATGTGTTGATTTATATAAGATTGAATTATAATGGGTTTATAATCTAGACATCCCGAGAACACGAGGCCTTAGCTAGCCCCAAAGAGGTCATTTGATTAACTCACTTCCCTGGTTTAACAATGACACGTACTAATTTGATTTCATTCTTATGTATTTCAACATTAGAATTTGGATAGAGTAATTCATATATATATATATATATATATATATATATATATATATATATATATATATATATAAATGATTCAATCAAACAAAATTTAGAAAATTTGCATGACTTTCTTTCACTCATTTATTTATATATCCATGTGAGTCCAAGAAAAGCAAGTATATAGTCTGGATATCCCAGGAATACGAGGCTTTAGTTAGCCTCAAGGAGGTCATTTGATTACCTGACTTCCCTGGTTTAACAATTACATATACTTGCCTATATCTTTGTACATGTATATGTATATGTGATTAGTGAATGAAAATCTCATTTTACATTAAAATTGCATTCAAAATTGACTAAGTGGTTCAATTAATTAGTCATTTGATTTGGAGCTTACTTCCTATATTCATGTGTACAAATTTACATATGCTTAAATGCAAATGGGTATATAGTCTAGACATCCCGAGAATATGAGGCTTTAGCTAGCTCCAAGGAGGTCATTTGATTACCTCACTTCCCTGATTTAACAATGACACATGCCTATTTAATTTCATTCTTATGTCTTTTTTGTATAAGAATTTGGATAAAGTTTTAGATTAATATGTTTAAATAATTCAATCAAATATAATATAAATTTTAAACATACACATACATTCATCATTTAAGTGTGCTAAAATATGCTACATGTATAGATACACTTAGGATTAAATCATATGCATGTTACATGTGATGGAAAGGAATGATTTAATATATGTCATGTGGTAGTAATTCAATTAAATTAATCTTAAGATGCCTTTCATTTTGAATAACCCTAAGTTTAGTAGTTTATGCATGTTGCAAGCTTGTGTTGTAAGTCTTGTTAGGAATTAATGTTTTATTTTCTAAGTGTAGAAGGATTCAATTTAACATTAAAGTTGATTTCACTTGAAGTAATTTAATTTAGTTAAGAATTTTAATTTAATTGAATTGAATTACACACTTTACCCTAAACAAGCCACATACAAGCCTGACCATTAACCCTACACCATAAACTAATCCCTAAACCACTGAAGCCACTAAAAGGCCCTGAGACTGAAGCCTAAAACCCACATTATAAACTAAACCCAACTAACCTAAACTAGGCCCTGAAACCTTACCACAACCCTAAAAACCTAAACCACATAGCCACAACCCTAAACCCTAACTCTCTTAACCCTGGCCCTAAATGCAGTGAAAGGTTAAAAAACCTTAAACCATAAAGCCTAGGCCATAAATACCTAAACCCTGAAGCTGACTAGGCCCTGAGCCTCAAATAAACCTTCAAACCTGAAAACCCTAAACCCAGGCCCTACCAAACCCTAAAAAAGTAGACTTACCCTGAGCTAAACCTAAACCTCAAAACCCTAAATCCTAAACCCTAACCCAAACCCCAAACAAAAAACCTAAAGTAACTAAATAAATTAAAAATAAACTTAAGCCCAAAACACAATAAACCTAAACCACAGAATGGGAAAAAACCATGACATGAAAATCACCGTCAGGGCTTAGTTTAGATCACTGGAGGCAAAGCGGGACGTATTATCACGATGGTGGTGGATCTAGAGGTGCTAGTGGATATGGAGCAAGTGGTTAGAGTAGTGGTGGTTATGGAGGCGGGAAGAGCGATATAGGTTTTAACCATGGTGGTGGTAGGGTGAGAGATCAAGGATATGACTGTGGATCCGCTACTCGAGAGGTCAGGGTGGTTTTAATGGGAAGTAGAGAAATTGAAGGATGGCCGATTCGATCTGCTGCTTATGGAACTATGTCTTTACAGTAGAGACAGTTCTAGTTATCTAGGGTTTTTGATTTACTCTATGCGTGCTCATTTTTCATCTATGTCATCGCTTGTGTCTTAGAAAACATGGTGTGTTACTTGGTTGATGAAATTGAAAAAAAAGAAATGGTGAATTTAAATTTGTTCTCTGTTAAAAAAAAACCCAAAAATCATAAACTCTAAACTAAAACATGAACCTGAGACCAAAAATCTAAACCCTAAACCCTATACCCTAAACCCTCAACTAACCCTAAACCCTAAACCCTCAGTAACCCTAAAAAAAAAAAAAAATAAAACCTAAACTAAATAAAACCTAAAATAAAATAAATAAAAAAACATTAACCAAAATAAAATAAAATAAAAAGCTAAACTAAACCCTAAAACTAAATCTAAACCTAAAAATAAAATAAAATAAAAAAAAGTAAAAATTAAACTAAAATAAAATAAATTAAAACCTAAACTAGACAGAAAAAATAAAAAAACTTAAATGAAATAAAAACTAAACCTAAAATAAAAACAAAATAATCCTAAAATAAAATAAAATAAAAACTAAATAAAAACCTAAACCTAAAAAAATAAAACTAAAAAAAATAAAAATTAAAAATTGAACCCTAAACTAAAAAAAAAAACCTAAACTAAAATAAAATAAAATAAACCTAAACCTAAACCCTAAATAAAATAAAATAATCCTAAAATAAAATAAAAGATAAAACCTAACATAAAACCTAAACTAAACCCAAAAAAAAATAAAACCTAAACCTAAAAAAAAAAAATAAAAAAATAAACTAAAGATAAACTTACACATGTTCTAACCTTAAAATAAACTAAAATAAACCTAAAATAAATAAACTAAAACTAAATAAAATAAAAATAAAAAATAAATAAAATAAAACAAACTAAAATAAATAAAATAAATTAAATAAATAATAAACTAAACCTGGGTTTGAATTATAAAAAACCTAACCCTAAATTCTAAACCCTAAACCTAGGCCACACCTTAAACCCTATCAAGCCCAATACCCTAAACCTACTTGAGACACAGACCCTACCCTAAACCCTAAAACCTAAAATAAACAAAACTAAATAACACCTAAAAATAAAATAAATAAATAAAACCTAAAACCTAAATAAAATATAAAAGTAAAAAATAAAGGCAAAACTAAACCTAAACCTAAACATAAAAAATAAAATAAAATAAAAAATAAAAACTAAACTAAAATAAAATAAATAAAAACCTAAACTAAACTTAAAAAAATAAAATAAACCTAAAAATAAAAAAACCTAAATAAAATAAATACTAAACGTAAAATATAAATAAAATAAAGCTAAAAAAATAAAATAAAAACTAAATAAAAACCTAAACCTAAAAAATAAACATAAAAATAAAACTTAAAAATAAATAAAAAATAAAATCTAAACCCTAAACCAAAAAAATAACCAACCTAAAATAAACAAATTATAATAAACCTAAACCTAAACTAAAATAAACTAAAATATAAATAAACCTAAAATAAACTAAATCTAAATCTAAACTAAAATTAAATAAAATAAACTAAAAAAAAAACCTAAACCAAAACTAAAATAAAACTTAAAAATAAAATAAAACCTAAAACTAGACCTAAAATAAAATAAACCTAAACCTAAACCTAAAAATAAAATAAATCTAAAAGAAAATAAAATAAAAATAAAATAAACTAAAAAATAAACTAAACTACTAAAATAAACTAAAATAAAATCCCAACAATAAATAAAGCTAAAATAAACTAAACAAAATAAAAAAAAACCTAAATAATAATAAAATAAAATAAAATAAATCTAAAATAAATTAAATAAACCTAAACCTATGGGTTTGATTTAAAAGGTTAAAAAAATTAAAAACCCTTCCTAAAACCCTAAACCCTAAACCTAGACCAAACCCTAAACCCTATCACAAACCCTACCACAAACCTAAACCTTAAAGCCTAAACACTAGCGTTAAACCCAAGCCCTACTTAATAATAAATCCACAACCATAAACCTTAAACCAAAACCCTAACACTAAACCTAACCACAAAACCTAAACCTAAACTAAAGTAAAACATGATAAAATAAAACCTAATCTTAAACATAAACGAACCTAAAAAAAAAGAATAAAAATATAAATAAAAAATAAAATAAATCTAAAATAAAATAATAACTTAACCTAAAAATAAACCAAAATCAGGCCTAAACCCTGCTAAAGCCTAAATAAATAAAAAAAATAAATTAAAATTAGGCCTGGGTTTGCTTGTTTTAAAAAAAACCACAAACCCAGGCCTAAACCTGAGTCCTAAAAGGCCTACCACAAAACCCACTACCCCAGGCCACTGACCACCTAAAACCTGACCTGAACTCCCAGGCCACACAGGCCCTGAGCTCTAACCCAATCACCCCATACACCAACCCATACCCAGGCCTTGAACCCAACTCCCTAAACTCCTGACCTACACCCACTCAAACTCTAAACAACCCTAAACTAAACCCTAAAACCAACTATAAATGTAACCTAAACCCACATAAACCTAAACTAACCTAACTATTAAACTTAACAAACAAACCATACTAAACAAACCCTAAGAATGAAACCACTAAAGCGGTGAATAAGGTGGAATGGTGTAGTATTGGAGGATTTGGAGGTGATGGAGGATATCGAGGTGGTGGTGAGGCTGTTGGTATTGGATGTGAGAGGAGCACAGGTTACATCCATGGTGGTGGTAGGGAGATCAAGGATATGATGGTGGATCCCGCTACTCGAGGGGTCAGGGTGGCTTTTATGGGAGCTGGAGAAATTAAAGAATGATCGATCCGATCAGCTGCTTATGGAACTATGTCTTTATAGTAAAGATAGTTCTAATTAGCTTGGGTTTTTTATTTGCTCTATGCGTGCTCATTTTTTATCTATGTCATCGTTTGTGTCTTAGTAAACTTGGTGTGTTAGTTGGTTGATGAAATCTAAAAGAAGAAATGTTGAATATGAATTTGTTCTATGTTAAAAAAAACCCAAACACCTAAACCCTAAATTAAAACTTGAACCAAACCTAAACCTAAACCTAAACCCTAAAATCCTAATCCCAAAACCCAAAATCCAAAACCATAAACCCTAAACCCTAAAAACCTTAAACTTGAACCCTAAACCATAAACCATAACCTAACTACCCTAAACCCTAAACCTTAAACCTTGAAAAGCTAAAACCTAGACCTAAAATAAATAAAACCTAAAATAAAATAAATAAAAACCTAAAATAATTAAAATAAATAAATAAAAAAAACTAAACTAAAACCTAAACCAAAACTAAAAGGAAAATAAAATAAAAAAATAAAACTAAATTAATAAAGAAATAAAAAACCTAAACTAAACTAAAAATACAAAACCTAAATAAAATAAAAACTAAACTTAAAATAAAAATAAAATAAAATAAACCTAAAATAAAATAAAATAAAAACCAAAACTTAAAAAAATAAACCTAAAATAAATAAAATAAAATCGTGACCTACAAAACTAAACTTAAAAAATAACCTACACCTAAAATAAACTAAACCTAAACCTAAACTAAAATAAAAATAAACTAAAAATAAAACCCTAGATTATAAACCTAAAATAAATCCTAAAATAAAATTTAAAGACTAAAATAAAATGAAACCTAAACATAAACCTAAAAAAATAAAACCTAAACCTAAAAATAAAATAAAAAATAAAACTCAACTAAAAAAAATAAACCTAAACCTAAATAAATTAAAATAGATAATAACCTAACTAAAATAAAAAACCTAAAATAAATAAACTAATCTAAATAAAATAAATAATAAAAAATAAACCTAAATAAAAATAAAAAGTAAAATAAATTAAAATAAATACAAAATAAACTAAATGAACCTAAACATACTAGCTTACTTAATTAAAAACCCTAAACCCTAAATACTAAACCCTAAACCCTAAACCCTAAACTTATAACCCTAAACCCTAGACCCTAAACCTTAAATCATAAATCCTAAACCCTAAACCATAAACTCTAAACCCTAAACCCCTAAATCTAAACCATAAAACCATAAACCCTAAACCCTAAACACTAAACCCTAAACCCTAAACCAGACCAACCTAAATTAACCCAGACCCTACCAACCTAAAACCTTAAATCTAAACTAACCCTAAATCCTAAGATTGGGAAGAACCTTGATGGCAAGAACATCACCGTCTAGGCTGGGTCTAGAATGATGGAGCAAAGCAAGGCAGTGATTATCATAGTGGTGGTGGGGGATCTGGAGGTGCTAGTGGATATGGAGGTGGTAGTCGGAGTAGTGGTGGTTATGGAGGCGGGAGGAGTGACGGAAGTTACAACTGTGGTGGTGTTGGAGGGAGAGATCAGGGATATGATGGTAGATCCTGCTACTCGAGAGGTCGGGGTTGTTATGTTAAGAACTAGAGAAATTGAGGAATGAATGATCCGATCTACTGCTTATGGAACTGTGTCTTTACAGTAGAGATGGTTCTACTTATCTAGGGTTTTTGATTTTCTCTATGTGTTCTCATTTTCATCTTTGTCATTTGTGTCTTAGAAAACTTAGGGTGCTACTTGGTTGATGAAATCGAAAAGAATAAATGTTGAATATGAATTTGTTCTCTATTAAAAAAAACCATAAACCCTAAATCCTAAACTAAAATATAAACCTAAACATAAAACTTAAAACCTAAACCTTAAACCCAAAAAACACTAAACCTAAACCCCAAACCCTAAACCATAATCCTAAATCCTAAACCTAAACCCTAAATCCTAAACCCTAAAACCTCTAAACACTAATCCTAAACCTAAAAACCACAACCATCTAAATAAAACATACAATCCACAAAAACAAATAAACTCTAAACTAACATTAAACCCTAAACCTTAAATTAACCTTAAACCCTAAACCCAAAACCTTGAATAAAGATGTCATTAGGATTAGATCTAAAGAATGACCCATAGATAAGGTAGCTAAGGAAACTATCTTCAAGAGACTTTCCCTTGACTGTTAGTCATTTGAATACCCTAAACCCTAACCCAAAATCATATAATATTACCATACATTATAGTATAATGTAGCATCATATATTTGAGCAAATAGTGATGTATTTTTGGATGTTATAAAATGTTTTGAAATGTTTTAATATATTATGGTATTGTGCCCTATAGTCTATATTAATATAAATCATAATAATATTGATCTAATAAATAAGATGATGAAATTTGTTAAATTTGAAGTGGGAATTAGCTTGTAGTACCAAAGGTGTGCTACACCACTTGTAGTCTAAAAAGTAATATTTAATGTTTTAAAATAAATATTATATGTTGTATCATAAAATAGCATCATATATCATAATATATTATTCTATGTATTTTAAATTCATTTAGTATTTTACAATAATGCAGTTGTTCCTACACTAGCATTATTTATAAAATTGTTGATTTAGACTTTAAAATGGTGGAATTTGGCCAAATTCATGGTAGGTAGAGCATGGTATCATTGTATATTGTTTCAATTTAAAATATGTAAGTGATACAACTAAAATATATAGTTTTTTATTATTTAGACTAATTTATGATTTTTTATCATAAGCAATCCTTTGTGATGTGATATGCAATATAATATAATATAATATGTTTGTGTATTGTAATATAGGATGTCATAATATAGTGTAGCATCATGCATTATAGCATACTATTATGTAGTACTACTTGTTGTCTAACATATTTTAGTTTGTTATAGTATGATACATTTGTTTGGTATAATTCATAAAAATCTTGATTTATAGGCTAAGATGATGGGATTTGGCCAAATTTAAGGTAAGATTTAGGGAACATCATTGGGGGTGTGCCATGATGTCTCATTTAATCAAAAGAATGGAATTTTGCATAAAAAATAAATGTTCTTTTTTCAATGAAATTTTATAATTTTTTTGCTTAAAGTGATTCATTTTAAGGTGTAATGTAAGATAATATACTACATGAAAGCATATTAAAATATAATGTACATAACAATATAACTTCACATATATATATGTGTGGTGTGTTACTAAATGTTATTGTACATTTTAGTATATTTTAGTTTTGTTATAATACATTGGGTCAGAACTCACAAAAATGTAAATTTGAAGGTTGAGATGGAAGAATTTAGCCAAATTCACAGCACACACCAAGAAGCAACACTAAAATTATGCTATTTTGTACCATTTCTAATAGAAAAATAAAAGTTTTACATCCAAAATGAATATTATTCACATATTGAAAAATTTTTGTTATTTGTTCCTTTTAAGTGATTCTAATGAAGTGTAATGTTAGATAATATATTATATTATAGCAAATTATAATATAACATCATATATTATAATATAATATAGTGTTCTTATTGACACTATAATTTGTTTAGCATGATATTATATACTTAGTTTGAGCTTGCACCATCACAAATCATAAAATGTTGATTACAATGTTAAGATGATGTAATTTGAAGGAATACATTGTTAGGCTTTTGGTTGAAGTATTAAATATGTGCATAAAAAAAGAAATATGATTTGATGAGAATTCCATGCCAAGGACATGGAGGGAGCTCCGCTAGGGGATCACACATGCATTGTACATGACAGGTGAGAGGTTTATATCAAGGGCATAGAAGTAGATAATCTATTGTGGATAAGGTTTGAATTTGATTTGATTATATGATTTGGGGAAAGAAGATCCGCTGGGATAATAATCTATAATCCATCAGGGATTATGATCGAATTGACTTTAATTTGTTTTTTTTAATTGATGTGAAGGCATATCTGCTAGAGATATGGGCTCAAGTTTGCTGGGGATCATTTATATGAACCTTCTACTAGGGAAGCAGGTTCAGGCAACTTATTGGGGATTAGGATTTGAGTTTGATTTCATAGATTTATTTGGGGATGTATCCACTAGAGATAAGAGTTTGGTTGGATTTCTTTGATTTAGACTCTACTAGGAGAGTTAGTTTAATTTAGTTCCACAAGGGAGGTTGGTTTTGAATTTGATTTATTTGCATGACTTGCTTATATATGATTTGGGGCTCCACTAGGGAGAAGGGTGTGATTTAACTCCACTAGGGAAAATCATATTGGGTTTTATTTAATCTGAGTTAAAGTATGGACCCTATCGGTGTGCGATAGACCCATTAAGAAGGGGCTATATTAGCCTTGACCTACCTCAAGTTTGCAAATCTAAAGGGATAGTCTATTGGCTGCAGGGTAGAGCAAGCCAACCTAAGGGGTTGTCTTTCAATGGGCAACAGCTATGATAGAAATAAGGTGTGGCAAACTTACATCTTTCAAAGCAAGGAACAACTATTGGTGTGACATGTTGGATGCACAACAAATCAAACCTAACCTAGGGTGACTACTCAGTGAATGCCACTAGGGACTTATGTCAACTCAAAAGTAGTAAGGATTAATTTGATCTTAATTTCATGTGATTTGATATGGTTTATTTGGTTTAGTTTGATTACAAATTGATGGCATATCTGCTAGGGTGTGAGCTCAGTCAAATTTGATAGATTTAACTTATGGAATATGTCATGTATGATGGACCCACTGAGAAGGGGCTATATTGGACTTGTCCAACCTTAGATTTACAAATACAAAGCGATAGCCTACTAGCCATGGGGTAGAGATAGCCAACTAAGGGGTTTTTGATGTACTTGTGCTAGGAAGAAGGCATAGTAGACTTACATCTTCTAAAGTAGGGAACAACCGTGGGGTGACACAGTAGCACAAATCGAACCCTACTTAGGGGTGACTCTTGAGTGAATTGCTAGGGACTTATATTAGCGAAGGGTAGTCAAGCAATTCACAGGGAGTTTTCGACATTACCTAAAGAAAGGATAATTGCTTGGGAAAAGGTACTGCTAGGGGTGTCCTCCTAATCCACAAGTGAATAAATATTTTGTTTTATGTTTGTGTGGATATTGGTGTGGGAGGGAACACACTGAGAAGGAGCAATATCGGCCTTGATCTATCTTAGATTTACTAGACTAAGGGAGAATCTGCACATCCACAAGATGGATTGTCCAACCATAGGGGGGGTTACTAGGAAAGAGGAATTGTCCTATCTGATAGTAACCTGAGTAGTGTCTAAATGGGGCGCAAAGGACATGCTCAAAATATAGCGCCAACAAGAGAGGTGCTACTAGGGGCGTTATTGTGAACCCTAGATAAGAAAGCCTATATGTGTACAGTGGCCAACTCAAGGAGAAAGCATAGTAGACTTACATTTGCCATGAGTGGTGTATCCTAAAGTGTGAGAACCAACCAACCTAAGCTATTTTCATTAATATGAGTGGTGTATTTATCAGCATAGTGAGAAATAACCAACCTAAGGTGCCATCAGTGTGTAATGATTAATCTAAAAAGAAAGCATGTAGGCTTACAACTTTCCAAGCAGAACTGATCATTGAGATAGTCTATCATTGGTGGGATAGTTGCTATCTGACCTAGAGCGATTACTAAGTGGGGAGCCCCAAGGAAGGACTGGACCTAAACTTGAAGTAGTTAGAAGGGAAGGAGCCACTAGGGGACTTATCCTAAACCTCAAATATACTTGACCTAGTCAGTGCATGAAGACTAAACCAAGAAGACAGCATAGCAGACTCACATCCTCATAAATGAAGCCAACATAAGGTAGCTTATTGGCCATGTAGTAAGGCCTACCAAACTAACAAGGCACTCGTCAATGTGCAGTGGCCAAGTAAGGAAGAAAAGCATAGAAAACTTACATCCTCCAAAGCAAGAAGACCATTGGGTAATACACTAGTAGGGTAGCACGTCAGCCTGACATAGAGCAGCTACTGAGTGAGTACCACTAGGGGCATTATCTCAACTTAGAGTAGCTTGAGATAAAATATATGTGTTTATTTTATATGTTTGTGTGTAGTTTGTGTTTTTATTATGTTGATGAAGGATAGGATGCCACTATTATTCATTTCACCTACCCTAAACACATCATGGCAGATTTATAAACAAGAATACTTTCAACATGGAAGAGATTGAATTCAAAATAAAATTTTCATTGATGATAATTATTTTCAAACATGATTTATAATATTTCTTTAAGTAGAGCCCATTGATTGGAAGAATTGGGCGCTCTCCTTCATGATTAATAAGTTGATAAGATCCTTCTTGGTAGGCCTTCTCTATGGAAAAATAGCCTCCCCAAGTGGGTTCAAACTTTCCTCCCATCTTACAACAGACAATAATTGGTCTCCTTGGAACTAAACTAAGCTCTCTTACTTGAAAAGCTCTAAAACAAACCAACTTGTTGTGAGCTTAAATTATTTTAGCTTTGTACAACTTGAGATTTTTCCATGCCCGTAGGCGTCTCTCCTCTAAACCTTCGAGCTCTTCTAACCACAACTTAGTGTTCTACTCTATTGTGATCCTGCTACCCATAGCTATCCTTAGTGATGGGAGTTGGACTTCTAATGGTAGAACAGCTTGGACCCATACAGTAAGGAGAAAGGAGTAGACTGACTTGGAGTTCTATATGTGGTACGGTAGCTCACAAGGCTTCAATTAACTGCTCATGCCACTATTACTTATTATTGTCGAGTGTCTTCTTGAGTATTTGGATCAGAGTCTTATTGAAGAATTCTACTAAGCAGTTTTCCCTCGGGTAGTTGATGGTAGAATATCTCCAATTTAAGCTATGTCTCAGGGAAAAGTTGTTGATCTCGGTGCTCTTGAATGCAGTACCATTATCAGATATAATTCAACGAGGTACTCTAAACCTATATACGATATGGTTCCTAAAAAACTAGGGCACATGCTGAGTTGTGACCTCTCTGAGTAGAATTAGCATCTCCCATTTGGAAATGTAGTCAGTAGTAGCTAAGATGAACTAATGACCCCTGGAAGAAAAAGGATCAATTAGACCCATCATGTCAGTACCTCAACACTCGAATGGCCATGAGGCCAATGTTGGATGTAAAATGTTGGGTGGTTGGTGTAGGACCACACTATTTATTTGACATTGGTGGCATTGCCTAGTCATATCCATGCAATCTTTGATCATTGTTAGTTAGTGGTATCATAGTCTTTTGATCTTGGCTTTCATATTTGGATCGGATTGGTTGGCTCCACATAATTCTAAGTGTACCTCAATCACAATCTTATGGGCTTTGTGCTTGTCTAAATAATGTAACCACATATCATCGAAAGATTACTGGTACAAGACCATCCACAAGAGCTTAGGAAAGTGCTCTCTGCTTCATCTGATGGGCTTGGGACTTCTCTTGAGGTAGTTTTCCTTTATTTAGGTAATCCATGAATGGTTGCCTCAAAACTAACTTCTCTTCCTTCTTGGCAATGACAAACTCCCTTTCAAGAGAGTACTTTTTTATGAGTTCAATATAAATAATGGATAAGACTTGTTTATTTTGGACATTTATTAATATGGACGCATCCTCTGGACATGCAAAATCCTTGGCAAGCTTGGCTAAAAATACGCTATGACATTCTCTCTTCACAAAATCTTATAAATGGTAATCTCTAGGATTTGGGACAACAACTCCATGGTGTACTTATGATAGTGATGGAGCTTGGGCTTTATAAGCTTATAGGACCCAGTGATTCGGTTGATAACTAGGTAAGAATCCTTGAAGATGTTGATGTTCTGGATGCTTAGAGTAACTGCTAACTACAGACTGGAAATCAGAGCCTCATTTTTGGCTTCATTATTCCTTCACATCATAGCAAGGATTGGACAGATGATATTAGAATCTTATCACATCATAGTCTAGAGTTAAGAGAACTATTCCTACCCCTACCTTTCCTGGAATAATAGGTTTTGGTTCTTCTCCTCTTTGAGAGAAAGTCGTGCCATCAAAGTATATCTCCCAATGGTGAATGGTAGTATCCCCTAAGTTCATGATTTGTTCATTGGGGAGATCATCACTAAGCAGAGAGTTAGCAAGAAGTGGGTGTGCTTCTAAGAAATCTTCAAGTGCTTATCCTTTAACTACATGGAGGGGTATGAAGGTAATGCTAAACTGTGAGAGGAACATGGATCATCGTGCCAACTATCTAGATAGCATCGATCGTGTCATGAGATACTATAGTGGATTGATTCTAGAGATTTTGGGATGTAAAGATTAAAGCTAAGAAATGCTTCTTAATAGAAGGATAATTAGCCACAACAGGGATTACATGATGGCTAAGGTAGTAGAGTGTGTTTTTCTTTCCTTCATCATTTGCTGGGGTAATAAAGCACCAAGGGAGTCATCTAACGTAGTAGTGTAAAGTATGAGTAGCTTTCTCATGATAAGGGCTACTAAAACCAACGGTGTCATCAGGTAATGCTTGGTGTCTTTGAAGGCATGCTCACATTTGTCATCCCTCTTGAACTTGGCATTCTTTTTGATAACCACTGAGAATGGCTGACATCTTCCTGATATGTTGGATATAAAGCATCTTAGATATGCCAATTACCCTTAGAATGATCTGAGTTGAGTTAAAAAATTTTTGTGTGGCATTTCTAATATCGCTTGACCTTCTCTAGATTGATTTTGATTCCCTAGTGTCAGACAACAAACCCAAGGAATTTCCCTAAAGCTACTTTGAAGGCACACTTCAGGGGGTTCATTTTTAGGTTAAATTATCTTAACTATTTAGAAACTACTCTCAAGTCAAAGAGATGGTCTTCCTTTTCTCTAATTTTGACTATGAGATCATTAACATAGCACTCGGCTTGATGATGAATGAGTTCATTGAAGATTCGAGTCATAGCTCGCTGGTACGTAGCATCATAATTTTTAAGGCTAAAAGGCATGACCTTATAGCAATAATTCTCGATCGGGGTTCTAAAAGTAGTGTTTTTTTATCTTCAAGACCATCTTTGTTTGGTTATATCTAGACAAGCCATCCATGAAAAAGAAGACTGCATGAGATGAGGCAATGTCCACCATTAGCTCTGGGATTGGAAGTGAAAATTCATCTTTTAGACATGCCTTCTTTAAATCCCTAAAATCAATGCATATGTGAATTTGGCCATTCTTTTTCTTAACTGGGATGTTGTTGGCTAAACAGGTAGGGTATTTTTCTTCCCAGATGAATCCAACATCGATCAATTTTTGACTTTATAAATGACATGCTATTCTATGTCTAATCGCATGCATCTAGGAGTTTGCTTGATTGAGTTAGCAGTAGGCTTTATTGCTAGTTTATTGACTGCTACCTTAGGAGGCAATCTAGGCATCTCTTCATAACTACATGCGAAGGAGTCCTTAAACTTTGTCAATAGCCTAACTAACTCATTGGTTTCAATTTCATTCAACAAAAAGTTGATGTATGTCGGGCGTGGATCTTCTTCAGTTCCTAAGTTGATTTCCTTGAGCGCATCAATGGTTGACTTAATCTCTTCTTCAAAGAATGGCGGTGCATCTTTGACTTCAAAATTATTTGGATCATCTAAAGTTTCTAAGCATAGCTCCTCATATGAGTTAATATGATTTGAAAAGAACCTATCAGATTCTAAATGATTGGTGATGACTATGTAATAATCGTCTATTGTCTTAATGAGCCTCATGTTAAATCCAATCAATTTTGATGATAATAAATGAATGCTTGGATGTTCTAATGAATATTTTTATGCATTTTAGATATATCAATTGCTAATTACATATCCAATACATCTCAAAATATGTTTGAGGAAATTACAAGAGTAGAAGAATGAAAGATATATCAAAATGGATAATGTGAAGCTCAAGATACAATAGTTTAGGTTATATGCATTTATAACTATCTTAGAAATTCATATGAGTTCATTGGCACGAATCAATTTGCTCACAACTTAACATATTACTTTAATGAGGTTAATTTATATAAATCTCTATCTAATTAACATTCAATTATATGTTTCATACGTAGCATTTGAATTGTCAAAATAATAAATGATAATAAATTATGATTATTAAGTGAAATTATTTTATTTACTTAATCAAATTAAATATTTTAATTTAATTTGAAGGTTATATGACAACTAACATATGTATGATTATATATAAATTATATCATAATATTTAAATATCATATTTCAAAATTAACAAAAATATGTGAAATTTTGTATTCAAGCCAGTCATTTTATAATCAAGGAATTTATATCTGATTTCATCTCCAACAAATTCCTTAGATTTTTTTTCCTTTAATTTGATAGGTTACATGACCCACGTTTGATTAAAACTAAATTTATTATGACTTTTCAAACATTAGCTGATTTTAATAATGAATGCATGCTACATGCTTTGAATATATTAAGAGCCACATTTGATTATGTTTACTTGCCCATGTGAATAGATGAATTTTGGCTTCTTTAATTTAATATTTATTTAATATAAATTATATTTTTATTGAATATTAAATTATTAGATGATAACATGATGTTAGAATAATATATTATTTTGGAATAATTCAAAATGACCTTCTTGCCTATAAATAGCCCTCATTCTCTTCATGAAAGTATTCCACATTCAAATTCAAAATCCCTCGAACAAATCTAGAAGAAAATTTCTTAAATTTACCTTCCAAGTGTTCTCCAAATATTGCAAGATCAAATCCTTGGTGTGGAAGCTTCAACATCTTCAACTAAGCAAGCTTTCTCAAATTACTTGAGTGTGTTTTCTTGATATTAATCCTTTTTTAGTTGTTCATGCTATTTTCACCATCTATTTACTCTTTCCAATTTATACTTTTTGGTGGATTAGTCTTTGGATATTATTTTTCACATCAAAGTTTCTCAATCATTTTTTTGTAAAAAACTCTTGTGATAGTTTGTAAGATCTATTTCAACTTGTTGAAATTTTTAACTTCCTGCAAATTTTCTTTGGTTTCTTGAAATATTTCTTCATTAGTCTTATTTGAAAGATCATTTATTCTTAGATCTATTTTAGAAGTATATTTTAAGCACTTCAAATTAATTTATTATGCTGAAATAATTTTCATATTTGCCATATCTTTTTTTAATTAAAAGTTTACTAGCCTACTTAGATCTATCATATACTAATTTTATTTAAGTATTTTATGATCATTTTCATTAATTGAAAGCATCTTTTTGGTTAAAATATAATAAATTATTCCTTGCTAAAATTTATTTTATTGTGCAAAAGAATATTGTGAATTTATTTTGAAATTATTTTTATATTAGTCTACAAATTGTAATAACATAAACATCTTAGTAAGATATTTTTTTTATTTCTTATCAATATTAAGTAAGCATTTTATCTAGCCAAAATTTTTAAGTTGTAAGTGATCATTTATAAATTATGAGATCATTTTTTGAATTGGATAGCTTGGTATATTTTTGAGAGATTTATTTTATCAAAATTTATTATTTTGTATTTTTTTTATGCTATAAAATTTATATTGGGGTGGTACTTACCCCTTTGTATGAGAGTACATATTATTGTAGGGGTTGTACTTGCTCCCTTATAGGATTGTACTATTTATAAGCTATTTTGTATTTAGTGGATTCCTAGTGAGGGTGGCTAAAGGATGTAGATTGTTTTAGAGTTTGAAATAAAATTGTGTCTATTGTCTCTCTTTACTTTACTATATTTTAATTTTTATTGCATTAAGAATTGTATTTTTTCATTATAAAATTTATATTGGGGTTGTACTTACCCCTTTGTATGAGAGTACATATTATTGTAGGGGTTGTACTCACTCCCTTATAGGAGAGTACTATTTATAAGCTATTTTGTATTTAGTGGATTCCTAGCGAGGGGTGGCTAGGCATGGATGTAGGCCTGTTTTAGAGTTTGGCTGAGCCACGTAAAAATTGTGTGCCTATTGTCTCTCTTTACTTTACTATATTTTAATTTTTATTGCATTAAGAATTGTATCTTTTCATTATAAAATCAAAAATTAATTTTCTATTAAAACTTAAAATTTAAGATTTTACTTTTAAAATTTTTTAATATCGCTAATTCAACCCCCCCCCCCCCCCCCCTTGGGTGCTATAGTGACTTACAATTGGTATAAGTTCCTAGGCTCTTTTATTGACTTTACATCGAAGAGTAGATCTTTTCACTATGGCACAAGGTTTCTCGAAGGGTTCACTACAAGAGGGACAATCCACTCATAGACCTCCACTTTTAGATAATATACCATTTGATTATTGGAAAAATAGAATTAATACATTTTTAAGAGGTCAAGATGCACGGATGTGGTATATGTTGACACATCAATATCATACACCCACACTAGAAGTAAATGGCATTAAATTAGAAAAACCCTTTGAGGAATGGTCTGTAGCTGAAAGAGAACTTGATGAATTAAATGCTAGGTCTTGTAATACTTTACATTGTGCTTTATTACCTGATGATTACATGAAAATTTCTATGTTAAGTCGAAAAAAGAAATATGGGATAAACTCATTAGAACTTATGAAGGAACTAGTGAAGTTAGAGATGCTCACATAAACAGACTTGTTCATGAATATGAGTTATTTCATATGTCTCCTTCTGAATCAATTTCTGATATCTATACCAGATTCATGAAAATAATTAACACATTGCATTCTCTTGGAAAAATATATAGGAATCATAAATTAGTCTATAATATTCTTAGATGTCTTCCAAAATAATGGGAAGCTAAAGTAACAGCTATTAGTGAAGTTAAGGATTTATCTACTTATCCACTTGATCAGCTTTTGGGTTCTTTGATAGCACATGAACAGGTTATTACTCAAAGGGATAAGATGGATAACTGTGCAAAAAGGGAGAAGGAGAAAGGAAAAGCCATTGCACTATAAGTTGATGATAGTGATGATCATAACACCTCAAGCTTAGATGGTGATAGTGATAAGATGGTCATGCTATCCAAAAGGCTTGGGAACTTGCTAAGGAAGAAGAATCAATGGTATAAAATAATCTAAAAACTATCAATTTCAAACTAAAAAATTTCCTACAAGTGAAGGGATCATTTGCTACCATTGTAAAAAGCTCAGGATTTATACTTTTTGGCGGATTAGTCTTTGGACATTATTTTTCACATCAAAGTTTCTAATCATTTTTTTTGTGAAAAACTCTTGTGATAGTTTGTAAGATCTATTTCAACTTGTTGAAATTTTTAACTTCCTACAAATTTCTTTTGGTTTCTTGAAATATTTCTTCATTAGTATTATTTTGAAAGATCATTTATTCTTAGATCTATTTTAGAATTATATTTTAAGCATTTCAAATTAATTTATTATGTTGAAATTATTTTCATATTTGCTAGATATCTTTTTTTAATTAAAAGCTTACTAGCCTACTTAGATCTATCATATACTAATTTTATTTAAGTATTTTTTGATCATGTGTATTAATTGAAAGCATATTTTTGGTTAAAATATAATAAATTATTCCTTGCTAAAATTTATTTTATTATGCAAAAGAATATTGTGAATTTGTTTTGAAATCATTTTTATATTAGTCTACAAATTGTAATACCATAAACATCTTAGTAAGATCACTTTAAGATATTTATTTTATTATTTCTCATCAATATTAAGTGAGCATTTTATCTTGCCAAAATTTTTAAGTTGTAAGTGATCATTTATAAGTTATGAGATCATTTTTTGAATTAGATTGAGAGATTTATTTTATCCAAATTTATTATTTTGTATTTTTTTTTGGTGCTATAAAATTTATATTAGGGTTGTACTCGCCCCTTTGTATGAGAGTACATATTATTGTAGGGGTTGTACTCATCCCCTTATAGGAGAGTACTATTTGTAAGCTCTTTTGCATTTAGGGGATTCCTAGCCAGGGGTGGCTAGGCGTGGACGTAGGTCTGTTTTGGAGTTTGGCCGAACCACGTAAAAATTGTGTGCCTATTGTCTCTCTTTACTTTACTATATTTTTATTTTTGTTGCATTAAGAGTTGTATCTTATCATTATAAAATCAAAAATTAATTTTCTATTAAAACTTAAAATTTAAGATTTAACTTTTAAAATTTTTTAATATCACCCAATTCACTCCTCCCCCCTTTTGGTTGCTATAGTGACTCACATTGTCATCATCGACTGTACCCACTGTACCAAATCCTAGTTTAAGTCTTGATTATGAGCTTTTGCATTTGTTCTTCCATATTCTTTCAAAGTAGTCTGGCATGTGCATTGACCAAGTATGTGGGATTAACCTTTTCTTTCCTAAATTATAAACACAAGGCAAGTACAAATCAAAAGGTAATTTTATTAAATCTTTATATGAATCATCCTCAAGTTCTACATCAACTTCTTGACTTTAGGATGATGCTCCCAAAAAAAACCTTTGATTCTTCACACCTATGGATGACTTAGGAGCTTCCTTAATTACCAAACCCTTAGCTTTTTGAGAGAAAGTGGGGTTAGAGCTAAGGTTCCCAGATGATGCCTAGCTATTTCACATATAGACTTGGATTCAATTAGGCTTTGCTTTGAGCCAGGTCTTCATCATGCTCAAGTGTCACCCCCAAGGGAATCTACTCGAAGAGAGGTAGTGTGCTAACCATATAAGACTCATCCTATGAACTAGATTTTATGTCTATCTAGATAGCAGGTGTACTCTTAGTAGCTGGGGCATATCTTCTATTGGGTGGCCAATAAAGAGATTTTTCACCCTTGGGATTGCCTCTGAACTAGTCTCTTCCTCTTACTGGTGGAGGTCAGGTCATCCTACCAATATGTTCAAATGGAGTAACGAATTGTGGGTGGAATCTAATGTCAGGCTCCACTTCCTCCTCCAAGTCTATTTCTGCTCCCTTTTAGTTTTCTTTTTCATTTTCTCCTATCTTTTCTTTTTATTTTTTCTTTTTTTCTTTCTATTTTTCTTTTCCTTTTATTTTTAAACTTTGGCCAAGTTCACGAGAATAGACTTGTTGATTTTGAGGGAGGTAGTAAGCCGCATCCTAATATATGTCGACCTTGTGAACTGCAAATGGCTTGAGATCTCCTTTGACACAATAGATGATCCCACCTCTCACGAACTTCATAAACTAATGTAGAGAATATGGAACTATGTTGTTCTCATGTATCCATGGTCTCCCAAGCAAAGCATTGAAAGATGTATTATCAATCATGGCTTTGGTCTTCTAATCATCTATCTCCAAGGAAACACTATGGGAGCCTAAGGCTGTTGACCTCACTTTTGGAGTGCGATTCAATCTTCCCATCTTAGGATTCTTCTAGACACTAAGACTTCCCTAGTCATAAGAAACTTCTAATAATTAGGTAAACACCTAAGCTAAAACTTAGATGGGTTAACCATAGGATTAGGTTATGCCTTAGGATTAGGATAATCCACCCCCCACAACCCAAATCCAATCCATTCACCTTCTCAAACTAAACCTCAAGTTCAATTCAAACATCAAATTCAAATCCAAACCCAAATTCCAAAACCAAATGATTGCCCCATGATCAAATCCAAACTTGAAACCCTTCAAGCCATATGACCTATCTCATGGACTTAGCCAAATCTTAATCCAAATCAATCCAAAATTAATTGATTTTCATAATCAATTTATATCTTCAATCATGTTCTTAAATATAAATCAAATATACATTCAAATGATCGAAACTAAGTCAAACTAAATCAAATTAATTCAAAATGCTTCCTAAGCCATATGACCTATCCCATGTACTTAGCTTAATCTTAATCCAAATCAACTAAAATGCAATTGATTTTATCACAAATCAATCATATTTTCAATATCTTCACAAATTTAAGTTAAATATACATTTAAATCATCAAAACTAAATCAAACCAAATCAAAATCCAAACCTAAGCCACATGACTCAACTCTATGGACTTAGCCAAATTCCTTCATTCCAAAAACAAAATTCAATTGATTTTCTCATTAATCAATCATACCTTCAATCCTATTCCCAAATATAAATGAAATCTTCAATCATCAAGCCAAACTAAAATAAACCCAAGTCAAACCCAACATAACCCTTTTGACTTGAAATGTTCAAATGAACTAAAACCCAAGCTAATTGCAGTTGAATTTATATATCAATCCCAAATCCATATAAAAACTCAATAAATCAAACATAACCCAAAATCAAGCCAACTGAACACAATTGGTCCACTTGAACTAAACTGGCCAATTTGACCTATTTGAGCTAAGTTCTAATCCTACCCAAATTGGATTGAACCAAGCCCATCAAAACCTCACATAATTATTATTGATCACCATAGGTTGAACAATTTTCACCAATTGGGTCAAACCAAGTCAACTTGGTCATTTGACCAAGTCAACCCAACCCATATGAACCCAAACTAGCCAAATTTAAGCCAAATTTCTTGAAACCAATGATTCATACCAAATCAAAATCAATATTTGAATATGACTTGACCTTCAATTGAGTCAAACCAATCCCAATTGGTACTCTTGACCCAAGTTGACCCAAATTGACCTAAAAGACCAAATTGGGTCAAATCAAAATATAAACCAAATTGATTGCAACCAATTGCTCATGTTCATTCTGAATTGATTGTTGAACTTGACCAAAGCCATGATTGGACCCAATTGAACTCAATTGACCTTCTAAGCCCAAATTAACCTAAAGTTTCAAGTTGGCCTAAATTAAAACCAAATCCAAATTATTTGAAACCAAAGCCTAGAATCAACTTTAATTGGTCAACTAAACCCAAACAATCACCCAACCCAAGCCAATTTGGCCAATCTGGTCAAATTGGTTAACTTAATCCATTTGACCTAAATGAATTCAAATGAGCCAAAATCAAATCTAAGATAAACTAAACCAAACCAATTGAACCAAAATATCCCAAATGATCATATGAACTTAACCCAACCCTTGGTTTGACCCAATTTGACCAATTGTTCAACTTGACCCAACCCAATTTGACCTAAATGAGTCAAATTGAGCCAATAACCAAATCAACTCAATTGACTTGAAATTTGGGCTAACCCACTTTTGGCTTTCAAATCTCAAATCAAATCCAATGCTAAATGATCATTCTACCATTGGTTCAAGGGCACTAAGACAAATCACCCAAAGTGGTCATTTCCATTCCTTGGCCACTTGGTACTCTCCCAATGGTCCACCTAGGAACTATGACACACCCAACCTAAAGGGTGGTTGGTTGGCCATGACCCATGGGTGGTGAAATCACCTCACCCCCATTGGAGCATTTGAAACCCATAGGACACCCATGATTCCTCCTTGGCGACCACCTCACCTTCAAACCAAAGCCAACTCACCTCCTCCACCTTGACTCCAGATGGTGAATGGCCATTAGAATCAAATCTGATCCCACCATCTAATCAAGGTGAAGGGGTATACACCTCAACACTCAACACACAAAAATCATTCCTTAGAGCCTACCCAGAGATCAGAGCCATTTCTTAGGCTCCCAAGATCATTCCTTGACTAGAAAATGCAATTCCCATCCATCCTGAAATATGACACTTCTATTTTTGACCTAAATTCCCCATTTCTCCATCAAACTAGAATTTACTTTGGACACACCTTCCCTAGGCCTCATCGAGAAAGAATGAAACATCTCGCTTCGAGCAAGGTTAGACTTCAATCAAAGCCCGCTCCAAATTCATCATGGCCTTTACATTGAATTGATCCAATTTTTGCTCAACAAGGCTTCATCTCCACTAGATTAAGCTTCTTCAATCATTTGAGTTGTCGGTCTTGAGCTCTGGTGATGTATGCTTCCAAAACTAATCCTTAAGAAAAATTGGGTTGGAACTTTTTTAATAAAACTTGCTTCTCGTGTGATCTTGACTGTCGGATCCCCTCTGATCAATGTTGTGAAGGTGTGGGATCATTTTGGAGTTAATATAAGTTTAGGTAAGCTCAGCCAACTATGCATTGGTGGATGGACTCGCATGACGTTAGATCACGCACCGTCCATTCTGAGTGATTGGAATGGATGATCATGATTAGATCCAGTAGATCGATCTAATTTAATCCTATTAAGCTATGAGATTAATCATAGAAATTTGATATTAGATCAAATGATGGAGGAGAAAGTGCATCTACCCGCCATGTAGAGTCGAGATAAGTTTTAAGCAATCTTGGTGCCATATATGGAAACATGTTATCGTGGATTATAGATTAGGCTTTAATTTGGCTTAATTAATCATTTTTAATGGCTAAAACTTCTAAAAATCATTAAAAGTCATAGAAAAATAAAAATGTAAATGCTTATTTTAAAGGTATTTTGAGGAGAATTAATTAAAAATGATCTTAACTAATTTTGAATAGTAATTATGGTTTAATTAAAGTTTAATTACAAAATTAATTAGATTAATTTCTCCTTAATTACTTGAGCAATTAATGCATATTTTGTGGGTTAATTTAATGGGATGACCTCTACCTCCCATGATTTTCTTGGGATTTATTGCTCACTTAATTAGAAAATTGACTAACTAAACCTTAACTACTCTTTTAAGATAATTGATTAATTAATCCCATGAATAATCAAATTGGTTAATTAAGTTTATTAATCATTGTTTAGTAGTATGTGAACTAAGGAATAGGGTTGGGACCCCTTTCCCTAAGTTCATTTCACCCTTTTTTAAAATGAAATTAATTAAGATTATAGTAATTAATTAAATCACTTAATAAAATGAAAATCATAATCACATCAGACATTAATTAATTAAATCATGGAGTAGACATTTTGGTGTTTAATTACCTTAAGAAGTTTAATAAAATTATAGTTTGTCCACATGTGTG
The DNA here is from genome assembly GCA_021442155.1 of Cymbidium sinense. Taxonomy (NCBI): domain Eukaryota; kingdom Viridiplantae; phylum Streptophyta; class Magnoliopsida; order Asparagales; family Orchidaceae; genus Cymbidium; species Cymbidium sinense. The sequence continues at coordinate 44,089,959 of CM038220.1, read as the reverse complement.
GGAAAATCATAAGAGTAATTAATTAAGTCACTTAATAATTAACTATTCATGAGCCAATTGCATAGGCACCTTTTATATCTAGATCATTGCAAGTTTATTCTCCATGCATATCATGTTGGCTCATTATTATTTAGTTAATTACTTTAAAGTGACATAGGTAAGGGTAATTAATTCATTTAATTGAGAGATAAACTTAATTAACCCATAAAATCAACTTAATTACATTTCCTTAAATTAAATCAAATCGCTAATGTGGGAATGGTTTTAAAACAACAAGTGATGATTTCTCTTCTCCTCTTTAATTAAATTAAATCAAATCAAAAACTTAATTAATAAAGAAGCTTTGGTTCACTTTAAATAATCTTATTTGATTGTCCTTAAGAACTAGTTTGGTTGAATGAATCACATGCTTATAATTGATTATCCTCTTTCTAATCATGTTAAATTTGTATGTCATTTGAATTCATGCATCCATCTTTTCAAAATCAAGTAAAATGAATTTCCTTTATGTAAGTTTGCATGTGTTGATTTAATTTAATATATGTGTGGCTATTATCACTATTAAATCCAATTGTATTTTTCAAAAGCTTATAAATGAATAATAATATGTGTTATAATGGTAGTTATAAATACATAAGAAATGCATGTGGTTATAGCTTAAGTGTATGAATGTTGAGTTCTCTTTCCTCTATTCATGTGTTGATTTATATAAGATTCAATGGTAATGGGTATATATAGTCTACATCCCGGAAAATGAGGCTTTAGCTAGCCCTAAGGAGGTCATTTGATTACCTCACTTCTCTGATTTAACAATCGCACGTACTCATTTGATTTCATTCTTATTTATTTAAACATTAGAATTTGGATAAAGCTTTAATTCATATATATATATATATATAAATGATTCAATCAAAAAATATAGAATCTTTGCATGATTTTCTTTCCCTCATTTATGCATACATCCATGTGTGTCTAAGAAAAGCAAGTATATAGCCTGGACATCCTGGGAATACAAGCCTTTAGTTAGCCCTAAGGAGGTCATTTGATTACCTCACTTCTTTGATTTAACAATGACATGTACTTGCCTATATCTTTGTACATGTATATGTATATGTGATTAGTGAATGAAAATCCCATTTTACATTAAAGTTACATGCATTCATAATTAAATAAGTAGTTGAATTAATTATTCATATGATATAGAGCTTACTTCCTATGTTCATGTATACAAATTTACATATGTTTGAATGCAAATGGGTATATAATCTGGGCATCCCGAGAATATGAGGCTTTAGCTAGCTCCAAGGAGGTCATTTGATTACCTTCCCTAGTTTAACAATGGCACATGCCTATTTAATTTTATTTTTATGTCCTTTTTATGTGAGAATTTGGATAAAGTTTTAAATTAATATGTTTTAATAATTCAATCAAATGAAATATAAATTTTTAACATACACATACAATCATAATTTATCTGTGCTAAAATATGTTGCAAGTATAGATACACTTAGTATTAAATCATATGTATGTTACATGTGATGGAAAGGAATGATTTAATATATGTCATGTGGTAGTAATTCAATTAAATTAATCTTAAGATGCATTATATTTTGAATAAAATTATTTAAAGTGAACCTAAACTTAGAATTAATTAAATAATTTAATAAGCCATTCACTAAAGAGAATTAAATCATATTAATATACCATAGAAATTGACTAAAGATAGAGATGAAAGAGGGCAATCTTCTTTTCCTCTCTTTATAACACTTAGTTGCTAAGTGTAATCAAATGAAACAAAAGAAAATACATATTAAAATTCTAAAATAAATTAAACTACTTCAAGTGAAATCAACCTATCATGTTAAATTGAATCCTTCTACACTTAGAAAATACAACACTAATTCCTAACAAGACTTACCACACAAGCCTTGATACACACATTAGAATTAAGTCACCACTTCTAGCTCTAAGTTAGGATGGTGTATGATGTGATGTATGTTTTGTTTTATGATGTATTATTTTAGATTGGATGTTAGGGTGTATGCTTCATAGACTGAATGATAGGCCAATATTAGCCTAATCATATTTTCTGCATGGGACTATGCTTAAGGGATGCTTAAAAATAAATGTGAATGCTCTTTTGTAGGTTGCTTAAATACTTAAGCATAATCCAAGTTAGGACAGGTGGGCATAGTTACCCATGTATAAGGTGCTAAGTCCAAATTATAAATACAACTGCTTGGGATTATATGTATATTTAGCTAACCTCTATTTTGCAAGTGTAGTTAGATTTACTTTTCCCACATAAATGTAATTTTTTCAATAGGAATTAGGATTAGTGTTATGGGGATTAGGATCAAGGCTTTGTCATGGGGTGTCCTGTGATTCCTTAGAAGTAAGCAACATCCAAATCAAAGAAGGAACCAAATTAGAAATGGAGATATGAAGAGAAGACCCCATAGTGTTTTTCAATTATAATTATTCTTTCATATTTTAGGTTGCATATAAGGGTAGAGCTGGCTACCCATCTTTTCTCTTGGGTTGTGATGATAGCGGTCGGCCTTTTATTATTTTATGATAGTTTTTATAATTGTTTGATGTTATGTTTACATTGTGCATTAGGAAGACATGCTTTTCATAGTTTGTTAAATGATTGAAGCTTTAATGTGCATCTTGGATACGATTAAGCTCTTAGGATTAAAATAACTTTTCTACCCAACTAATCCCTCATTACTAAAATTTAAACAACTCATAACCTCATCATAAAGCCTAAGACATAAATAAGATAATAAAGATTTAAACCCTTTTAACCTTATGGTTGTTATGTTTACATCATGCATGCATATTCTTTCTCTCTTGAACATGAAGGATCTCCATCCATGCACGATAAAAGAATGCTTGACCTGTGAGGGTATCCCTTGTGGTGGAGAACACCTTCTTCTAGCTAATTTGACCCATAACCTATTTTATCATGCATTTAGGCATAAGAAATCCTAAACCCTCTGTCCAAATGATCTGTCTAAAATGAAATAAAAATTTAAAATATTTTGTATCTATAGATTAAGTCATATGCTCATACCACTCATGTTGTAGTCTCTTAGGGAACATGTTTAGGACTTTATTCTCTTTCTAATTAAATAACTACCCTAGCTTTCTTGCAATTCATAAGAATAAACTACATGGTTTTAAAATCATAAGAGGAGTTAGTTGGCGATCCCTCTAGGTGGTTATAAGTCTAGAAGTCGGATAATTTATTCTCTCTTATGGAGTAAACCTTTATGTCTATCTGTCGCTTAGATTTAGGTCATGTTTTAGCTCATACTAAAGCTCCCTAGATTTAGGATCCAAGGTAGCTATTTCTTTCGGGCTACAGGCATAAATCCTCACCACTTGGGAATTACAACAACCTTGTGTTGGTGGATTATAAGCCTCAGTAATCTAGTTAAATTTCAACTCAAAACATATAAATTTCCTCAACTTCAAAATTATAAATCCCAACCATAGGATAGATTGAAATTCTTATTAGGCTTCATAGTATCATGACTATTTCCTACTGATTTCATTTGGATTCCAAAAATAAGCCTTCTCCTTAAACTTTCCCAATTGATTTTTCAAATACAACCAATCATCGATAATTCTTGAAATCTTTAGATATGATAATTGTCTACTTTTAATCGAGTATTCTTAGGAAATTTCATTTCTAAGATGTAATTAACTATGGAGGCTTGTCTCCATAGGGATCTTGTACCTTTATTAATATAAACCCTACTTAATTCATCCATGTAAAGTAGGGGAAAATTTTTTTGTACATTCAAACACCCATTATGCATTAGGAGTCCTTATTGTGTGATTAGGTCCACTTTGTGGGGTGACCTCTATCTTTCAAGATAGTATATCATACCTCAATGTTGTGCGATCACCTTAAAATACCCCCCTTATGATTTGCATGGTGCCCCCTCCCCATACATTTAAAATAAACAAGGACTCTTGCCTTGTTCATTGAATCCTCTCAACATCATCCTTATTTTTTGAAGTTTGGAGATGTCAATCCTCAAGTAGGCAAGGTCTCTTAGACTCATAATATTGACTGATACACCTGGGTCAAGTAGAACTATGGATAGCCTATATCTGCCAACATTCACTATAATGTAAAGAGACAATTGTGCTCGATCATCCCTAGGAGTAAGTCTTCATCACTGAATGTAACTCCTAAGATGTCTTTCAAGTGGTATGCCTCCTCTTCAGTAGCGGTCAGCTGAGCTAAGCATATCTTTAGATCAAGTAAGACCTTGATTAAAGATCCTCTCATCTATTTGGATAAGAAAAAGGCATCGTATCTTCTTAGCTTAGCTGGAAACTTTCTAAGGTGAGCTAAGACATTATAATCAACTCTGGCATGGTCATCCACATGCATATCCATGGGTGGAGCATCCTATAGAGGGGCTATCTACTCACTGGAACCAATGACTTGCTTACCCTTTTCTTAAGGTGATACCCTAGGAGGTAAAACTTTCCCACTACGTAGGTTGACCTCAGTGACATCTTGGAAAGATGAGCTTGTGCTTCTACCTTCTCATCGGGCATACCTAATGCTTTTCCTATGGGATCCTCAAGGTCAATTGACTCCAATTCCATCTCAAGAGGTGAACTTGATTGATTTAGAGAAGGATAGTCTAACTCTGAACCAGAAAGAAAAGGACCAGAACTATAAGATCTATTACCATTATTTAGACTTGGAGAGCTTTCAATAAGAATAAAATCAAGAGCATCAGTGAACAATATATAAGTAGAATCACTTTCTTCATTAATTTCTTTTTTTGGGTGGAGGTACATGATAGTAAATCAAGTAAAGTAAGTAAAAGTAAGGGATATTAATGATCCACTATGATCTACTAGTAGAGAGGAGCTAGAAGAAGAAGTGGTAGCTACAACGGTGGAGGGAGTACTGGACTCAAACAGTGGCTATGCTACTGGACTATCCCGAACAAGTATGGTGATCTACTACTGCTGCTGGGCTATCACCCTCCTCGTGTTGCCCTTTCCAACTAGAAAACCTTCCTTGGTGTTGGAGGTTTGAGCTACTTCATGCACCTACAAGGAAAACTTCTTGATCTTAGAAATGATCTTCTTAGAGGTTCAGGATAGGGAGATATCCTAACCTTCTCTTAAGAAGATGCTTAAGAAGATGTAATCCCCCAAGGATTACTCTACGAGACTAGATGGCTATTCTAATAAGTATTCCTTAAGGATAACTATGGCTCTCAACTTGTAGCTACGCTCAAGCTAGTCCTTAAAAGTGATACAATCCTCTAAGACATGGCCTAACATGAGGTGGTAGGGGTAATAGCTAGGATCATAATTCTTGCCCACTTCCTCCAGCCACTTAGGCTTTAGTAATTGAAAGTCAGGTTTCTTTAAGAGATTCTTAAAAATTTTTCTAACTACCTCCCTCTTGAATGAATTTCTTATCTCTCTTGCAAGAGTAGGTGGAAAGTAGCCTAAGGCGATGGATATGAATACCACTATTGAGGTGGTGGAAATGGTCATTATGGTGGCTGAGGTGGCTGATACGATGGTTGAAGTGGTGGAAGAGGAGGTGGAAAAGGAGGCTATTGAGCTCGTAGTCTCTCATACTGAACTATGACTTACTGCTTCCCTCTGTCCACTAACACAACAATCCCTTGCTTCTTCTCAAACACCTTCTATGGCTTGGGCCTAGATGATAGGTTGGGAAAGGTTAACTGTTTTGTTTCATCTTATTGGCTAGCCGAGTTATTGATTCATTTCTCGAATGTTTTGATGGTAAAGCCCTTAAGCATGAAGGAGACCGGGTCATGGATATTCATGTGAAGAATCTCAATGGCATGCTATTGGTCTTTAGTTTGCTCATATTTCGAAGGAATGTAATCAATAAAGGACTCATTGAGTTTCTATTTCTAAATTTCTGATAAACATACGCTAAGCTCGGTGTACTGCTCTTGATGAAAGAGGTACTCGACTTAGCAAAAGCTTCATAAACCATTGGATTCATTGCCAATTAAAAGCAACACACGAGTCTTAAGCGAGAAGAGGAGTCGTTCTTTGCCACAGTGTTGCAATAGCCAACTCTAAAGTGTGCAATGTGTTATGGTGGGTTCCCATTGCCATCAAAGAGCTAGAAGGATGGTGGGACAAAACCCTAAATAAAATAAAAACTAAATAAAAATTTTAGGCTATAAAATAATCCTAAAAATAAAACCTAAAAATAAATAAAAAATAAAACTTAAACCCTAAGCTAAAAAACCCAAAACCTAAAATAATTATAATAAAATAAACATAAACCTAAACTAAAATAAGTAAAACATAAACCTAAACCTTAAGCTAAATACAATAAAATAAACTAAAAATAAACCAAAACCTAAACTAAAAAAAAACCTAAAAATAAACCTAAAATAAAAACCTAAACCCTAAACCTAAAAAAATAAAATAAAATCCCAAACATAAACCTAAAAATAAAAAATAAAGCCTAAACCTAAACAATAAAATAAAAATAAAATAAAACTTAAAAATAACCATAAACCTAAACCTAAACCTAAAAGAATAAACTAAAATAAAAAACCTAAACAAAAAAATAAATAAAAAAATTAAGATAAAGTAAACTAAATAAATAAAATAAAAATAAACCTAAATAAAAAAAATAAAATAAATTAAACTAAAATAAATAAATAATAAACTAAATAAACTATGCGTTTTATGGTTTTTTTTTTTTAAAAAAACCCTAAAACTAAATCTAAATCCTAAACTGAGCCTAAATAATAAAACTAACCCAAACCCTAAATTCAAACTCTAAACCCTAAAACCATAAACCCTAAACAAATCCTAAAGCTAAAATCCAAACCCTAAACCCTAAATCTAAACCTGACTAAATCTTAAACTCAAAAATCTAAACCACCCTAAAACACTAAACCTCTGAGCCTAAAGCCTAAATCCCATGCCTAAACACTAAACCCTAAATCCTAACCCTAAACTGACTCTCCCTAAGCCCTAAAACCTAAACTAAACTTAAACTAAATAAAATAATATAAACCAACTTAAACTAATAAGAAATGACATAAAATAAAACTAAATCTTAAACCTAAATAAAATAAAACCTAAACTCGACTGGATAAAATAAAACTTACCAAAGAAATAAAATAATAATAAAACTAAATAAAAATAAACTAAACTTAAATGCACAAATGAAGAAAGATAAAACCTAAACTAAGATAAACGATAAATAAATTAAACTAAATAAAATTAATAAACTAAATCAAAGATATAAAGATAAAATACTAAAGATAAATAAAATAAATGGCTACCCTGGTTGACTGGTCTTTTAAACCTACCACTGCTCCCTGACCCTACCCTACCTCACCCTAAATCCTGGGCCCACAACCCACCTTGAACTCACTGACCCTGGGCCTAAACCCTAAACCCTACTGACTTTAAATGATCCACAGGCCCAACCCCCTGACCTGGCTGACCCTGGGCCCTGGGCCCACTGGGCCCTGGGCCCTGGGCCTGGGCCTCTCCCACCCTGGGCTCAAACCTGGGCCACCCAGGCCCTTACCTAAGGCCCTAGTTCTACTGGGCCTTTACTGACCACTCTAACTGAGCCTGAGCTAAGGCCCTTACCCAAACCTGGGCTCTGACTGAGCCTGGGCCCTGGAGTCCCAGATCCTGGGCCTGGGCCCTGGGCCTGACCTGGGCCAAAACCTGACCTGGCTATTAATAACAAATAGATAAATAAAAAACCTAAAGATAAAATAAAAATTATTATAAAATAAAAATCTAAATTAAACATATAAATCAAATAAAATAAACTAATAAAAATAAACTAATATAAAATAAATAAAAACATAAACTAAATTAAAAAATAAAATAAACTAAGAATAAAAAATCTAAATAAAATAAAAGCTAAACATAAAATAAAAAAAACCTAAACGTAAATAATAAATCTAAAAGTAAGACCCTAAAATAAATAAATATAAAAACCTAAACCTTAAACTAAAAAAAAAACCTAAACCTGAAATAAAAATAAAAATAAACAAAATAAAATAAACCTAAACCTAATCCTAAGCCTAAAATAAATTAAACCTAAACCCTTAACTAAATAAAATAAAATAAACTAAATATAAACTTAAACCTAAACTAAAAAAATAAAGCCTAAAAATAAACCTAAAATAAAAACTAAAAAAGTAAAAGAAAAACCTAAACCTAGACCTAAAAATAAAAGTAAAACATAAACCTAAAAAATAAAATAAAAATAAAACTCCACTAAAAAAATAAATCTAAACCTAAACCTTAACCTAAACCAAAACCAAAAATAAACTAAAATAAAAAACCTAAATTAAAATAAATAAACCTAAAATAAATAAACTAAACTAAATAAAAACAAATAAATAAATATAAATAAAAATAAAAAATAAAATAAACTAAAATAAATAAAAAATATACTAAATAAATAAAAGAAGAAATGTTGAATCTGAATTTGTTCTCTGTTAATAAAACAAACCAAAAAATCTACACTCTAAACTAAAACTTGAACCCTAAACTTAAAACTAAACCTTAAACCCTAAACCTTAAACCCTAAAAACCCTAAACCCTAAACCCTAAATTGTGAACCCTAAACCCTAAAAATCTAAACCTTCAACTCTAAACCTTAAAACCTATAACCCTAAACCCTAAACACTAAACCTTAAACCCTAAACCCTAAACCTTGAATAAAGATATCATTAGGATAGATCTAAAGAATGACCTAATCCTAAGATAGTTATGGTAGCTAAAGAAAATGTCTTCAAGAGAATTTCCCATGACTATTAGAGATTTGAATACCCTAAACCCTAAGCCTAAATCATATTATAACACCATATATTATAGTATAATGTAGCATCATATATTTGAGCATGTAGTGATGTGTTTTTTTGGATGTTATAAGATGTTTTGAAATGTTTTAGTACATTATAGTATTGTGTCCTATATTTTATGTTAATATAAATTATAATTATATTGATTTGATAAATCATATGATGAAATTTGTTAAATTTGAAGTGGGAATTAGGTTGAAGTACCAAAGGTGTGCTACGTAACTTGTAGTTTAAAAAGTAAGATTTTATGTTCTAAATAAATATTATATGTTGTAGCATAGTATAGCATCATATATAATAATATATTGTTCTGCACATTTTAAATTCTTTTAGTATTTTATAATCATGCAGTCAAACCTACACTAGCATTATTTAAAAAAAATGTTGATTTAGACTTTAAAATGGTGGAATTTGGCCAAAATCATAACAGGTAGAGCATGGCGTCATAATATATTATTTCAATTTAAAATATGTAAGTGATATGACTAAAATATATAGTTTTTTATTATTTAGACTAATTTGATTATTTTTTATCTCAAGCAATCCCTTGTGATGTGATATATAATATAATATAATATAATATGTTATAGTGTATAATAATATAGGGTGCCATAACATAGTGTAGTATCATGCATTATAGCATACTATTGTGTATTGCTACTTGTTGTTTAGCATATTTTAGTTTGTTATAGTATGATGTAGTCAAGTTTGTACTGGAATAATTCATAAAAATACTAATTTATATGCTGAGATGATGGGATTTGGCCAAATTTAAGGTAAGCTTTAGAGAACATTATTGGGGGTGTGCTATGGTGTGTCATTTAATCAAAAGAATGGAATTTGCATCCAAACTAAATGTTAATTTTTCAACCAAATTTTATAAATTTTTTCTTAAATTGATTCATTTTAAGGTGTAATGTAAGATAATATATTATATGAAAGCATATTAAAATATAATGTACATAACAATATAACTTCACTTATATATGAATGTGGTGGTGTGTTACTAAATGTTAATATACATTTTAGTAGGTTTTACTTTTATTATAATACATTGGGTCAAAACTCACAAAAAATGTTAATTTGAAAATTGAGATGGAAGAATTTGGCCAAATTCACAGCACACACCAGGAAGCAACACCAAAATTATGCTATTTTATACAATTTTTAATAGAAAATTAACAATTTTACATTCAAAATGACCATTATTCATATTTTTGAGTAAAATTTTGTTATTTGTTCCTTTTAAGTGATTCCAATGAGGTGTAATGTTAGAAAATATATTATATTATAGAAAATTATAATATAAGATCATATATTATAATATAATATAGTGTGTTAATTCACAATATAATATGTTTAGCATGATATTGTATAATTAGTTTGAGCTCGCAACATCACAAATCATAAAATGTTGATTACAATGTTAAGATGTTGTAATTTGAATGAATACATTGTTAGGCTTTTGGTTGAAGTATTAAAGGTGTGCATAAGAAAAGAAATAAGATTTGATGAGAATTCCATGTCAAGGACATGGAGGGAGATTCGCTACGGGATCACACTTGCATTGGACATGACATGTGAGGGGTGTATGTCAAGGGCACAAAAGAAGAAAACCTGTTGGGGATAAGCTTTGAATTTGATTTGATTATATGATTTGTGGAAGAAGAATCATTGGGGATAAGAATCTATAATCGACCAGGGATTAAGATCGAATCAAATTTAATTTATTTTGTTTTAATTGATATGGAGGCATATCTGCTAGAGATATGGGCTCGAGTCTGCTAGGGATCGGGTATATGAACCTTCCACTAGGGAAATAGGATCAGGCTATCCATTGGGGAATATGATTTGAGTTTAATTTGATAAATTTTTTGGGGATGTATCCATTGGGAATAAGAGTTTGGTTAAATTTCTTTGATATAGACTCTTCTAGGGGATTTAGTTTAATTTGGCTTCACTTGGGAGGTTGGTTTTGAATTTGACTTGTTTGCTTGACTTGTTTACATATGAATTGGGGCTCCACTAAGGAAAATCAGATTGGGCTTGATTTAATTTTAGTTAGTGTTTGGAACGTATCGGTGTACGATGAACCCACTAAGAAGAGGCTATATCAGCCTTGGCCGAACTTAGATTTACAAATCCAAAAGGATAGTCTACCGGCTACGGGGTAGAGCTAGCCAACCTAATGGGTTGACTTTTGGTATGCAATGGTTTTGCTAGGAAGAAGGCATAATATACTTACATCATCCAAAGTAAGGAATAACTGCTGGGGTAACTTGTTGGATGCACAACAAATAATCAGAATGAGTGAATACCATTGGAGACTTATGTCAATTCAAAAGTAGTCAAGATTAATTTTATCTTAATTTTATGTGATTTGATATGGTTTATTTTGTTTAGTTTGATTTTGAATTGAGAGCATATCTACTGGAGATGTTAGCTCAAGTACTTCGTTCGGTTACGTATTGCTACAATGTTGGTGTGGAATTATTATATAAGGGGACTATGTGGGACTTATCCTATCTCAGTTTATAAATCCAAAGGGATAGTCTGGCCATTGGTAGAGCTAGCCAACTAAGGGTTTCTTTGGTGTGAAAATGGTGTGAAGAAGAGGCATAGTAGACTTACATCTTCTAAGGGGAACAACCAGGGGTGACTGTTGGTAGCACAACAAATCAAACCCAACTTAGGGGTGACTATTGAGTGAATGTCACTAGGGACTTATATCAACTTAAGAGTAGTCAGAAGATTCCTATAGGGAGTTTTGCTGACACTGCCCTAAAGATAGGATGCTCTCTTGGGAAAAGGTACCACTAAGGGTGTCCTCCTAATCCATAAGTGAATATATATTTTGTTTATATCTTTGCGTGAGCTCTGTTCGTGTGCGAGGAACCACAGTGAGAAGGGGCTATGTCAACTCTGACCTTTCTCAAATTTACTAGAAAAAGGGAGAATCTGCATTTCTATAGAAAGGATTCTCCAACCAAAGAGGTGGTTACTAAGAAAGGGTAGCTATCCAATCTGATTGTAACCCAGGTAGTGTCTAAATGGGTCTCAAAGGACGTGATCCAAATATAGTGCCCACAGGTTAGGTTATACTAAAGACATTATCCTGAGCCCTGGAAAAGAAAGCTTATAGGTGTACGGTGGCCAACTAAAGGAGAAAGTGTAGCAAACTTATATACATACATGGTGGTGTATCTAAGGTGTGAACCAACCAACCTAAGGTGTATCAACATGAGTGGTGTATCCATCAACATAGTGAGCCAACCAACCAAAGGTGCCATCGGTGCAATGATCAATCTGGAAAGAAAGCATGTAGGCTTACAACTTTCTAAGTGGCCGATCATCGAGATACGTCATCATTATATAGATCTATCGACCTAGAGCGACTACTAAGTGAGGAGCTCGAGGAAGGACTAGACCAAACTTGAACTAGTTGGGAGGGAAGGAGCCACTAGGGACTTATCCTAAACCTCAAATATACTGACCCAATGTCAGTTATGAAGGCTAATCCAAGAAGAAAGCAGACTCACATCCTCTTAAACAAATGAGGTAGCTTAACCACGTAGTAAAGTCTACCAAACTAATAAGGCACTCATTGGTGTGTAGTGGCCAAGTAAGAAAGGAAAGCATAGCAGACTTACATTCTTGAAAGCAAGAAGACCACTAGGGTGACACACTAGCAGGGTAGCAAGTCAACCCAACCTAGAGTAGCTACTGAGTGAGTGTCATTAGGCATGTTATCTCAACTAGTATCGAGATAAAGATATGTGTTTGTTTTATATGTTTGTGTGTAGTTTATGTTTATGTTGTGTCGATGAAAGATAGAACGTTGCTCAAGTTTTTTACAATTACCTAAACACATCGTGGATTTCAAACAAGAATACTTTCAACATGAAAGAGATTGAATTTGAAATGGAATTTTCATTGATGATAATTATTTTCAAACATGATTTATAATATTTCTTTAAGTAGAGCCCATTGATTGGAAGCATTGGGCTCTCCCTTAAATTAATAAGCGATAAGATCCTCCTTGGTAGGCCTCTCTATGGAAAAGGGCCTTCCCAAGTGGTTCAAACTTGCCTCCCATCTTACGATGGGCATCGATCTCCTTAGAACTAAAATAAGCTCTCCTTGAAAAGCTCTAGGATGGACCAACTTGTGAGCTTGAATCATTTTCTTTATACAACTCAAGGTTTTTTGGCGTCTCTCCTAAACCTTCAAGCTCTTCTAACCACAACTTGGCATTCTTCTGTTGTGATCTTGCTACCACTATCCTTAGTGATGGGAGTTGGACTTCTAATGGTAGAATAGCCATACACTAAGAAGAAAGAGGCGGTGAGTTAGTTATATATGGTGTGGTAGGCCCATAAAGCTTCAATTAACATGTGGCTTATTGTTGTAGTGTCTTCTTTGGATGAGAGTTTTTTATTGAAGGCTTACTAAGCCATTTTCCATTGGGTAGTTGATGGTAGAATATCTCCAATCTATGTGTCTCGACAAGTTGTTGATCTTGGTGCTCTTGAATGTAGTACCATTCGGATATAATTTTGAGGCACTCCGAACCTATGATATGGTTTTAAAATTGGAGCACATGCTTTGACCTCTCTAAGTAGAATTGCCTTATTTGGAAAAGTAGTTGATGCGCTAAGATGAATTGATGGAAGAAGGAGGAAGATCAATTAGACCCACTATGTGGTACAACACATGAATGGCCATGAGGACAATGTAGGATGTAGAATGTTGGGTGGTTGGTGTAGTATCACACCATGTATTTGACATTGGTGGCATCGGCTAGCCCTATCCATGCAATCTTTGATCATCGATGTCCAGTAGTATCCTAGTCTCTTGATCTTGGCTTTCATCTTAGGACCAGATTGGTTGGCTCCACATAATCCTGAGTGTACCTCAATCACAATCTTACAGGCTTCATGCTTGTCTAAACAATGTAACCACATATCATCAAAAGTATGTCGGTACAAGACACCATCCACAAGAGCATAGGAAAGTGCTCTCTGCTTAATCTGATGGGCTTGGGACTTCTCTTGAGGTAGTTTACCTTTATTTAGGTAATCCATGAATGGTTGCCTCCAATCTAACTCCTTTTCTTGGATAGCAACCTCCCTTCAATAGAGTACTTTTGATGAGTTCAATATTAATAAGGGATAAGACTTATCTATTTTGGACCTTTATTGATATGGACTCATCCTCACATGCCAACTCTTGGTAGCTTGGGCATACTATGACATTCTCTCCTCGAGGAATCTTTTAAATGGCAACCTCTAGGATTTGGGCCAACAACTCCATGGTGTACTTATGGTAGTAATGGAGCTTGGGCTTTATAACATTATAGGACCCAGTGATTTGGTTGATAACTAGTTGAGAATCTCGAAGATGTTGATGTTAATGCTTAGAGTAAACTAACTCTGCAATGAGCCTCATATTGCTTCATTGTTGGTGCAAGGTTTGGATAGATGATATGAGAATCTCATCACATCATGGTCGAGTTAAGAGAACTATTCCTACCCCTGTATTTCATAGAATAGTAGATTGTGGTTCTTCTCCTCTTTGAGAGGAAGCACCATCAAAGTACATTTCTAGTGAATGCTAGTATCCCTAAGTTCATGATTTGTTCATGGAGATCATCACTAAGAAAGTCGGAAGTGGGTGTGTGCTACTAATAAATTTGCTAGGTCTTGTCCTTTCACTACACGGAGGGGTTAGAAGGTAATATCAAAATGCGAGAGGATCATGGACCATTGTGCCAACCATCCGAAAAGTGTCGATCATGTCATGAGATACTGTAGTGGATTGATCCTAGAAATTAAATTTATATTATAAGAAAGCATATAGTGTTGTATCTTTTGGGATGCAAAGATTAAAGCTAAGCAATGCTTCTCAATGGGTGGATAATTAGCCTTAGTAGGGATTAGATGATGGCTGAGGTAGTAGAGTGTGTTTTCCCTTCATCATTGTCTTGGGCCAACAAAGCACCAAGGAGTCATCAATATAGTGTAAAGTATGAGTGGCTTGCCATGATAGGGGCTAGAACTGACATCATCGTAATGCTTGATGTCTTCAAAGGCATGCTCACACTTGTCATCCCACTTGAACTTGGCATCCTTTTTTGACTTGAGAATGGTGACATCTTCTCGATAAGTTGGATATAAAGCATCTTAGATATGCCAACACCCTTGGAATGATTTGAGTTGAGTTAAACTTTTAGGGGTGGCATTTTTAATATCGCTTGATCTTCTACGGATATTTTGATTCCTGTCGGATAACAAACCAAGAATTTCTCACGAAGCTACTCAGAATGTACACTTAGGGGTTCATTTTGAGGTTAAATTATCTTAACTATTGAATACTCTCAAGTCAAAGAGATGGTCTTCCTTTTCTCTACTTTTGAGCATGAGATCATCGAGACTTGATGAGTATGTAGCATTGTATTTTTTAAGAAAGGCATGACCTTATAGTAATAGATTCCAATCGGGGTTCTAAAAGCACTGTTTCTTTCATCTTCAGGGGCCATGTTTATTTGGTTATATCTAGATGAGCCATCCAAGAAACATAAGACTACATGAGATGAGGCAATGTCTACCATCAGCTCTAGGATTGGTAGTGAAAATTCATCTTTTGGACATGCATTATTTAAATCCCTAAAATCAAAGCATATGTGAATTTGGCCATTCTTTTTCTTAACTAAAATGATACTGGATAACTAGGTAGGGTATTTTTCTTCTCTGATAAAGGCAGCATCAATCAATTTTTTGACTTCATAAATGACTTATTGTTCTATGTCTAATCACATGCATCTAGGAGCTTGCTTGATAGGGTTAGCAGTAGGCTTTATTACTAGTTTATGGATTGCTACGTCAAGAGCCAATCCAGGCATCTCTTCATAACTCCATGCAAAGTAGTTCTTAAACTCAGTCAATAGCCTAACTAAGTCATTGGTTTTAATTTCATTCAACAAAGAACGTGTATGTGGATCTTCTTGATTCTAAGTTGATTTCCTTGAGCTCGATGGTTGACTTGATCTCTTCTTCAAACTCTGGTGGTGCATCTTTGACTTAAAAATCATCTGAGTCATCTAAAGTTTCTAAGCACAGCTCCTCAAATGAGTTAATTTGATTTGAAAAGAACCTATCCGATTTCAAATGATTGGTAATGACTAAGCAGTAATCATCATCATCGAATGGAGCCACTATACTAAATCCTAGTCCTCATCTTGATTGAGTGCTTTTGCATTTGTTCTTCCATATTCTTTTGAAGTAGTCTGATCTGTGCTTTGACCAAGTATGTGGGATTAACCCTTTCTTTACTAAATTATGAACACAAGGCAAGTACCAATCAAAAGGTAATTCTATTAAATCCTTATATGAATCATCTTCAAGTTCTACATCAACTTCTTGACTTGAGGATGATGCTCCGAAAGAACCTGAGTCTTCACACTATGGATGACTTAGGGGCTTCTTTAACTACCAAACCCTCAATTTTTTGATAGGAAAGTGGGTTAGAGCTAAGGTTCCCAAGCGATGCCTATTTCACATATAGACTTGGATACACTTATGCTTTGCTTTGGAGCGGTCTTCATTGCTATCGGCTCAAGTGTCACCTCAAGGGAATCTACTCTTGAGAAGAGCTGGTTGTGTGCTAACCATATAAGACTCATCCTATGAACTAGATTCTAAGTCTATATATAGCAGGTGTACTGGTATGGGACATATCTTTTATTGGGTGGCCAATAAGGAGGTTTTCCACCCTAGGGCCTCTGAACTAACCTCTTCCTCACTTTGGTGGAGGTGGGGTTGTCACCCATATGTTGAATAAGTAGCAACTATGGGTGGAATCTAATGTTAGGCTCCACTTCTTCCTCCAAGTCTATTTCACTCCCTTTTATTTTCTTTTCATTTTCTCTTTTCTTTTATTTTTTTTTCTCTTTCTTTTTCTTTTTCTTTTTTTTATTTTATTTTTAAACTTTGGCCAAGTTCACGAGAATAGATTTGTTGATTTTGAGGGAGGTAGTAAGCCTCATCCTTGTATATACTGACCTCATGAACTAAAAATGGCTTGAGATCTCCTTTGACAGTAGATGATCCCACTCTCACAAACTTCATACTTGATGTAGAAAGGATGGAACTATGTTGTTCTCATGTATGTATGGTCTCCCAAGCAAAGCATTGAAAGATGTATCAGTCTATAATGTGAAACTTTGGCTTGGTCTTCCAATCATCTATCTCCAAGGGCAACTATGGAGCCTAAGGCTGACCTCACTTTTGGAGTGTGAATTCAATCTTCCCATCTTAGACTTAGAGTCTTCTAGACACAGACTTCCTAGTCATAAGACACTTCTAACAATTAGGTAAACACTTAACCTAAGCCTAAGACTTAGAAGGTTAACCATAGGATTAGGTTATGCCTTTAGGATTAGGATAATCCACCTACCTCTAACAAATCCAATCCATGTTCACCACTCAAACCAAACCTCAAGTTCAATTCAAACATCAAATTCAAATCCAAATCCAAACCCAAATTCAAAACCAAATGATTGAAGCCATGATCAAATCCAAACTTGAAACCTTCTAAGCCATGACCTATCCATGGACTTAGCCAAATCTTAATCCAAATCAATCCAAAATCAATTGATTTTCTCATAATCAATTTATATCTTCAATCATCTTCCTAAATATAAATCAAATCTACATTCAAATGATCAAAACTAAATCAAACTAAATCAAATTAAATCAAAACCCTTCTAGCCATATGACTATCCCATGGACTTAGCCAAATCTTAATCCAAATCAGTCAAACTCAATTGATTTTCTCAAATCAATCATATTTTCAATCATCTTCACAAATTTAAATGAAATATACATTTAAATCATCAAAACTAAATCAAACAAATCAAAATCCAAACCTAAGCCACATGAACTCCATGGACTTAGCCAAATTCCTTCATTCCAAAACCAAATTCAATTGATTTTCTCATTAATCAATCATACCTTCAATCATATTCACAAATATAAAAAATATACAATCATCAAGCTAAACCAAAATCAACCCAAGTCAAACCCAACTTAACCCTTTTGACTTGAAATGTTCAAATGAACCAAACCCATTTGAACCCAAATGCAATTGAATTTATATATCAATCCCAAATCCATATATAAACTCAACTAAATCAAACTCAACCAAAATCAAACTACACCCAATTGGTCCACTTGACCCAAAGTGGCCAATTTGACTATTTGAGCCAAGTTCTAATCTACCCAAATTGGATTGAACCAAGCCATCAAAACCTCCCATCATGATTGTTGATCACCCTAGGTTGATCAATTTCACAATTAGGTCAAACCAAGTCAACTTGGTCATTTGACCAAGTCAACCCTTAACCCATATGAACCCAAACTAGCCAAATTACCCTAAGGAAACCAATGATTCATACCAAATCAAAATCAATATTTGAATATGACTTGACCTTCAATTGAGTCAAACCAAACCCAATTGGCCCTCTTGACCCAAGTTGACCCAAATTGACCTAAAAGACCAAATTGGGTCAAATCAAAAAATAAACCAAATTGATTGCAACCAATGGCTCAAGTTTATTCCAAATTGATTGTTGAACTTGACCAAAGCCATGATTGGACCCAATTGAACCCAATTGACTACAACTAAATTGACCTAAAGGTTCAAGTTGGCCTAAATCAAACAAAATCCAAAATTAATTGAAATAATCATCTTCAATTGGTCAACTAAACCCAAACTAACACCTTACCCCTAATTTGGATAATTTGGTCAAATTGGTCAACTTAACCCATTTGACCCAAATGAATTCAAATGAGCCAAAATCAAATCTAAGCCAAACTAAATCAAACCAATTGAACCAAAACATCCCAAATAATGATATGAGCCCTTGGTTTGACCTAATTTGACCAATTGTTCAACTTGACCCAAAACAACCCAATTTAACCTAAATGAGTTGAATTGAGCCAAACCTAACCAAATCAACTCCAATTAACTTGAAATTTGGGCTAACCCACTTTTGGCTCATTTCTAATCTATCCAAATTAAATCCATTGCCAAATGATCATTCTACCCATGGTTCGATGGCATCACATGAGACAAATCACCCATGTAAGTGGTCATTTCTATTTCTTGGCCACTTGGTACTCTCCTAATGGTCCACCTAGGCACCTAGGACACTGCTCAACCTGACCCAAGGGTTGGTTGTGTCAGCCATGACCCATGAGAAGTGAAATCACCTCACCCTCTCCATTGGAGCATTTCAAACCCATAGGAAACCCATGATTCTCCCTTGCCAGCCACCTCCACACCTTCAACTAACCAAGCTAAGCCAACTCACTTCCTCCCTACCAACCATGACACCCGGAGATGGCCGGACAACCACTAGAAGCCAAACCTAATTCTACTATCAGATCAAAATAAAGTGGGGTATACACCCCCTCATTTCCACTCAAACACACACAAAATTCATTCCTTGGAGCCCTAACTACCCAAGACGAGTCGCTAGAGCCATTGCCTAAACTACTAAACTCATTCCTCGATCAAAAAATGCCATTCCCGTCCATCTTGAAATAGGACAGTCCTATTTTTGACTTAACTTCCCCATTTTTCCATAAAACTCAAATTACTTTGCATGTACCTTCCCTAGGTCTCATCAAGGTAGAACAAATCATCTCCCAAGCTTCCGGAGCATCGGAGGTGGGACTTCGATCAAAGTCGAGCTCCAAATCATCAGTTTGAGGCCTTCTGAGCGAATGTTAAGGAATTGATCCAATTGCTTCACAACAGGGCTTCAGCTCCACTTGATGAAGCTTCCTCAATCGTTCGAGCCACGAATCTCGAGCTCCGGTGAGGTATGCTTCCAAAACTGATCCTTAGGCAAAAATGGATTGGACCTTTCTAATGAAAACTTAGATCTCATGTGATCTTGACTGTTGGATCCCTTCTGATCGATGACATGAAGGTGTGGGATCCTTTGGAGTTGATATCAGCTCGAGTAAGCTCGGATCAAGTGAGTAATGGAAAACAGACTCCATTCTCCCCCACTCCCATGACGCTAGATCATGCACCGTCCATTCCGTATGATGGAAATAGTTGATCGTGATTAGATCTGCTAGATCAATTTAATTTAATCTTATTAAGCTGTGGGATTTATCGATGGATGAGAAAGTGCGTCCGTCGTCACCACATAGGCACTAAGTTAGATAAGTTTTAAGCAGCCAATCCGCAGTGCCATGTATAAAGCACGCTGCATAAGTGCGCTAATAGGATTAGGCTTTAATTAGGCTTAATTAATCATTTTTAATGGGTAAAACATCTAAAACTCATAAAAATTCATAGAGAAATAAAAAATATAAATAAATACTTATTTTAATGATTTCTTTGAGGAGAATTAATTAAAAATGATCTTAACTAATTTTGAATAGTAATTAAGGTTTAATTATAAAATTAATTAGCTTACTTACTTTTTAATTACTTGAGCAATTAATCTCAAATTTTGTGGGTTAATTTAATAGAATGACCTCTGCCTCCCACGATGTTCTTGGGAGTTATTGCTGACTTAATTAGGAAAATTAATCAATTAAACCTTAACAAGTCATTTAAGTTAATTAATGATTAATTAATCCCATGAACAGTAATAAATTAGTTAATTAAGTATAGTAATCTTTATTCAAAAGTAAGCTAACTAAGGAATAGGGTTGAGACCCCTTTCCCTAAGTTCATTTCACCCTTTTTTAAAATGAAATTAATTAATATATAACTAATTAATTAAATAACTTAATCAAATTGAAATCATAATCACATCAAACCTTAATTAATTAAATCATTGGTGTGGGAAAACCATAAGAGTAATTATTTAAGTCCTTTAATTTAATTAACTTTTATTCATGAGCCAATTGTATTAGGCCCCTTTTATTTCCTAGGATCATTGCAAGTTTATTTTCCATGCATATCATGTTGGCTCATAATTATTTAGTTAATTACTTTAGGGTGACATAGGTAAGGGTAATTAATTCATCTAATTAAGGGTTCAACTTAATTAACCCATAAAATCAACTTAATTATATTTCTTTATATTAAATCAAATCACTAATGTGGGAATGGGTTTAAAACAACAAGTGATGAATTCTCTTCTCCACTTTAAATCAAATAAAATCCAAAACTTAATTAATAAAGAAGATTTGGCTTGCTTTAAATAATTTGATTTGATTTGATTGTCATTAAGCACTAGTTTTATTGAATGAATCACATGCTTATATTAGATTATCCTCTTTCCAACCATGTTAAATTTGGTATGTAAATTGAATTCATGCATTCATCTTTTCAAAATTAACTAAAATAAAATGGATTTTCTGTATGTATACTTGCATGTGTTGATTTAATTTAATATATGCATGGCTATTATCACTATTAAATCCAAATGTACTTTTCAAAAGATTATAAATGAATAATAATATGTGTTATGATGCTAGTTATAAATACATAAGAAATGCATGAGCGTATAGCTTAAGTGTATGAATGTTGAGTTCTTTTTCTTCTATTCATGTGTTGATTTATATAAGACTGAATGGTAACTGCTATATAGTCTAAACATCCCAAGAACATGAGGCTTTAGCTAGCCCCAAGGAGGTCATTTGATTACCTCACTTCCATGGTTGAACAACGGCACTTACCTATTTAATTTCATTCTTATGTATTTCAACATTAGAATTTTGATAGAGCTTTAATTCATATATATAAATGATTCAATAAAAAAAAATACAATATTTGCATGGTTTTCTTTCCCTCACTTATATATACATCCATGTGTGACCAAGATAAGCAAGTATATATCTGGACATCCTGGGAATATGAGGCTTTAGTTAGTCCCAAAGAGGTCATTTGATTACCTCACTTCCCTAGTTTAACAATGACTTGTACTTGCCAATATCTTTGTACATGTTTATGTATATGTGGTTTGTGAATGAAAATCCCATTTTACATTAAAATTGCATGCATTCATAATTGACTAAGTGGTTGAATTAATTAGCCATATGATTTAGAGCTTGCATCCTATGTTCATGTATACAAATTTACATATGTTTGAATGCAAATGGGTATATAGTCTGGACATCCCGAGAATATGAGGCTTTAGCTAGATCCAAGGAGGTCGTTTGATTCACTTCCTTAGTTTAACAATGGCACATACCCATTTACTTTCACTCTTATGTCCTTTTGGTATAAGAATTTGGATAAAGTTTTAAATTAGTATGTTTAAATAATTCCATAAAATAAAATATAAATTCTAAACATACACATACATTCATCATTTAAGTGTGCTAAAATATGTTGCATTTATATATGCACTTAAGATTAAATCATATGCATGTTACATGTGATGGAAATGAATGATTTAATATATGTCATGTGGTAGTAATTCAATTAAATTAATCTTAAAATGCCTTTCATTTTGAATAGGATTATTTAAAGTGAACCAAAACTTACGATTAATTAAATTCTTTTAAAAGCCATTCACGAAAGAGAACTAAATCAAATTAATATATTTTAGAAAGTGACTTAAGGCAGGGATGAAAGAGGGCAATGCTCTTTTCTTCTCTTTATAATACTTAGTTGCTAAGTATAATCAAATGAAACAAAAGAAAACACAAATTAAAATTCTCAAATCAATTAAACTACTTCAAGTGAAATCAACCTTTCATGTTAAATTGAATCCTTCTACACTTAGAAAATACAACACTAATTCCTAACAAGACATACCACACAAGCCATACACATTAGAATTAAGTCACCACTTCGGCTCTAAGTTGGGGTGTATGATGTGATGTATGTTTTATTTTATGATGTATTATTTTAGATTAGATGTTAGGGTGTATGCTTCATAAACTGGATGATAGGCCAATATTAGCCTAATCATGTTTTCTGCATGGGACTATGCTTAAGGGATGCTTAAAAATAAATGTGAATGCTCTTTTTGTAGGTTGCTTAAATACTTAAGCATAATCTAAGTTAGGACAGGTGGGCATAGTTACCCATGTATAAGGTGCTAAGTCCAAATTATAAATACAATTGCTTGGGATTATATGTATATTTAGCTAATCTCTATTTTGCAAGTGTAGTTAGATTTACTTTTCCCACATAAATGTAATTTTTTGCAATAGGAATTAGGATTAGTGTTATGGGGGATTAGGATGAGCAATGTCTAGAAGGATTTGTCCTGGGGTGCCCTGTGATGCCTTTGAAGTAAGCACCAACCAAATCAAAGAAAGAACCAAATTAGAAATGGTGATATGAAGAGAGAAGACCCCGATAGTGTTTAATTCAATTATAATTATTCTTTCATATTCTAGGTTGCATAAGGGTAGAGCTCGGCAACCAATCTTTTCTCTATTCAGGTTGTATGGCGATACCAAATCGCACCGGCCTTTTATTCTTTTATGATATCTTATATAATTATTTGATATTATGTTTACATTGTGCATTAGGACTGCATGCTTTTCATAGTTTCTTAAATGATTGATGCTTTAATGTGTGGCTTGGATACGATTAGGCTCTTAGGGTAAATATAACTATTTTACCCAACTAATCACTCATAACTAAATTTTAAACAACTCATAATCTCATCATAAAGCCTAAGAAATAAATAAGATAATTAAAAGATTTAGGAACCCCTTAGCTATACGGTTGTATGTTTCACATCATGCATGCATATTCTTTCTCTCTTGAACATGAAGGATCTCCATCCTTGCATGATAAAGGAATGCTTGACCTGTGAGGGCATACCTTGTGGTGGAGAACACCTTCTTCTAGCTGGTTTGACCTATAACCTATTTCATTATGCATTTAAGCATAAGAAATCCTAAAGCCTCTATCAAAATAATGTGTCTAAAATGAAATAAAATTTGAAAATATTTTACGTCTATAAATTAAGTCATATGCTCATACCACTCATGCTCTAGTCTCTTAGGGAGTGTGTTTAAGACTTTAGTCTCTTTCAAACAAAATAACTACCCTAGCTATCTTGCAATCATAAGATCATACTACGTGATTTTAAAATCAAAGGAGTTAGGTAGTAGCCACTCCAGGTGATTATAAGTCCAGAAGTCGGACAATTTATTCTCTTGTGGAGGTAAACCCTTATGTCCACCTATCGCATAGTATTAGGCCATGCTTTAGCTCGTACTAAAGTTTCCTAGATTTTGGATCCGAGGTAACTATTTTCTTTAGGCTACGAGCATAAATCATCACCTCTACCACAACCTTGTTGGATTATACAAGCCTAATCTAATTAAATTTCAACTCAAAACATGTAAATCTCCTCAACTTCAAAATTATAAAGGCCAACCATATGATAGATTAGAATGCTCACTAGGCTTCCTAGTATCATGAGCATTTCCTACTTATTTCATTTAAATTTCAAAAATAAGTTTTCTCCTTGAACTTTCCCAATTGATTTTCTAAATACAATAAATCCTTTCATAATCTAACCTTGAAATCTTTGGAGATGATAATTGTCAAGTTTAATCGAGACTATTCTTAGAAAATTTCATTTCCTAAGATGTAATTAACTATGGAGGCTTACCTCCATATGTAACTTAAGAATCTAGTTTAATATAAACTTTATTTTATTAATCAATGTAAAGTACGGAAAGAATCTCAAGTACATTCGAAGACCCATCATGCCTTAGGAGTCCTTGTTATGTGATTAGGTCCATTATAGGGTGATGCCTCTATCTTTCAAGATAGTACATCATATCTCAATGTTGTACCCAATCACCTCAAAAAGACCCCCCCTACGATCTGCGTGGTGTCCCCCTACGATCTCACCTTGTTCATTGAATCTTTTCAACATCATTCTTTCTTTTTAGAGTTTGGAGATGTTGATCCTCAAGTAGGCAAGGGTTTTTAGACTCATAAAGTTGACTAATACACCTGGGTCAACTAGAACTCTAGATAGCCTATATCTGCCAACATCCATTATAATGTAAAGAGGTAATTGTGCTCGGTTGTTCCTAGGAGTAAGTCTTCACTGCTGAACGTAACCAAATAATAGCCTAAACCTAAAAAATAAACCTATAAATAAAATTTTAAAATAAAGAAAAAATAAAACGTAACCCAAAACTAAATAAAAAACCTAAACCTAAAATAAAAATAAAATAAAGATAATAAAATAAACCTAAACCTAAACTGAAATTAACTAAACTAAAATAAATAAAACCTAAACCTAAACAAAAATAAACTAAACCTAAACCCTAACCTAAATAAAATAAACTAAACTAAAAATTAATCTAAACCAAAACAAAAAAAAATTAAAACCTAAAAATAAACCTAAAATAAAAACCTAAAACGTAATCCTAAAAATATAAAATAAAAATTAAACCTAAACCAAAAAATAAAAAATAAAACATAAACCTAAAAAATAAAATAAAATATAATAAACTAAACTAAACTAAAAACTAACCTAATAAATAAACCTAAATCAAAATAAAACTAAAATAAATAAAATAAACTAAATCTAAACCTCTTACTTTTTAAATAAATAAATAAAAATAACCACCCTAATACCAACTCTAACTAACCCCCTACAGGCCCTACCTAACCTGACCAACAACCCCAAACCTAAACTGGGCTCTACTATCTTCCACCCACCTAAACTAAAACACTAAATACTAAACCCTCCTGACCTTAACCCTTACCACTAATCAAACTGAATTCTAAACCTGGGCCATCCAAACCTGACACCTACTGAACCCTGAACCTAAAATATCCAACTCTCAAACCAAACCACAAAAAAATCCTAAGCTGCATAGTAAACTGAGCCCACAAACCCTAAACCCTAACCCTAATCCTGAACCCTAAACCCTAAACCCTTAACTTAACTAAACCCTAAAAACCTAAAAACTTAAAAACCTAAACCTAAACTAAATAAAACCTAAAAATAAAATAAATAAATAAAACCTAAACTTAAATGAAATAAAATAAAATAAAATAAGAAAAGCCTAAACCTAAACCTAAAAATAAAATAAAATAAGATAATAAAAATAAATTAAAATAAAATAAATAAAACCCTAAACAAATTAAAAAATAAAATAAACCTAAGAATAAAACTAAATAAAATAAAACTAAATGTAAAATGAAACAAAATAAACAATAAACTTAAAATAAAATAAAATAAAACTAAATAAAACTTAAACCTAAAAATAAAAAAAATAAAATTTAAAATTAAATAAAACCTAAACTTAAAATAAAATAAAATAAACTAGCTAAACTAAAATAAATTAAACAAAATAAAACCTAAACCTAAAAAACTAAACCTAACCTCAACTAAATGAAATAAATAAAAATAAAACAAAATAAAGCCTAAACTAAAAAATAAAACTTAAAAATAAATCTAAAACCTAAACGTAAAAAAATAAATAAAAACCTAAAATAAACCTAAAAATAAAAAAAAATAAAACCTAAACCAAAAAAATAAAATAAAAATAAAACTAAATTAAAAAAATAAACATAAAGCTAAAAACCTAAAAAAAAGACAAAACACGGACAAAATAAATAAACATAAAATAAATAAATTGAATAAATAAAAATAAAAAATAAACCTAAATAATAAT
The DNA here is from genome assembly GCA_021442155.1 of Cymbidium sinense. Lineage (NCBI taxonomy): Eukaryota > Viridiplantae > Streptophyta > Magnoliopsida > Asparagales > Orchidaceae > Cymbidium > Cymbidium sinense. Next base: position 44,063,432 of record CM038220.1, on the reverse strand, counting down.
ATAAAATAAACTTAATAAACTAAATAAACATATACTAACCGGTTTACTTAATTTTTGTTTTTTAAAAAAAAAGCCTTAAACCTTAAAGCTTTAACCCTAAACCTTAAATCCTACACCCTAAACCCTAAACCCTAAACCCTAAAACTAACACTAAATCATAAACCCTAAACCTACAACCCAAAACCCTAAACCCTAAACCCTAAACATTAAACCGTAAACCCTAAACACTAAAAACTTAAAAGAATAAACCTAAACTAAATAAAACCTAAACTTAAACCTAAATAAAAAAATAAATAAATAATAAAAAATTAAACTAAAAGCTAAACCTAAACCTAAAAATAAAATAAAATTTAAAAATAAAATAAAATTTAAAAATAAAATAAAACTAAAATAAAATAAATAAAAATCAAATTTAAACTAAAAATTAAACTAAAACCTAAACTAAAAAAGAAAACCTAAAAATAAACCAAAAATAAAAACAAAAAAATCTAAACCTAAAGAAATAAAATATAAAACTAAACCTAAACCTAAAAATAAAAAATAAAACCTAAACCTAAAAAAATAAAATACAAATAAAACTCAAGTGAAAAAATAAACCTAAACCTAAACCTGAAAAATAAACTAAAATAAAAAACCTAAACAAAATTAAATACACTTAAAATAAATAAACTAAACTAAATAATAATAATAAATTAAATAAACTAAAAAAATAAAAAATAAACTAAATAAAACTACACCTAAGGGTTTACTAATTTTTTTTTAAAAAACCTTAAATGCTAAACCATAAAAACTAAACCCTAAACCCTAAATCCTAAACCCTAAACCCTAAATGTATAGTTGTTATCCCTAAACCCTAAAAAATCCTAAACCTTAAACCTTAAACCCTAAACCCCAAACCCTATACCCTAACCCACTTAAAACCCCAAACCCTAAAAAACAAAACTAAAGCTAAAATAAATAGCCTAAAAAAATGAAATAAATAAAAAACCTAAACCTAAATAAAATAAAATAATATAATAAAAAAACATAAACAAAAACCTAAGCTTAAACATAAACCTAAATCTAAAATTAAAATAAAATATAAAATTAAAACTAAACTACAATAAAATAAATAAAAACCTAAATTAAACTATAAAATAAAATAAATCTAAAAATAAAAAACCTAAATAAAATATAACCCAAATGTAAAATAAAAATAAAATAAACCTAAAATAAAATAAAAATAAAATAAAAATATAAACCTAAAAAATAAACCTAAAAATAAATAAAAAATAAAACCAAAAACCTAAATTAGAAAAAAACCTAAACTTAAAATAAACAAAATAAAAGAAACTAAACCTAAACTAAAATAAATAAACCCTAAGACCCTAAACCCTAAAATAATAAAAAATAACTCCCAAAATATAATACCTAAACCTAAACCATAAATAAAACCACTAAACCTAAACCTCAAACCCTAAACCTAAAACCTAAACACTAAAACAAAACCTCATTATAACCCTAAAATAACAAACTAAGCCTAAATCCTAAACCCTAAACCCTAAAAACCATAAACCCTACCCAAAACCCCAAAATAAAAATAAAACTACTAAACTCCATAAACCTTAAAATAAAAAGTTAAACAAAACAAAATACATAAAATAAAATATGTAACAAAACCTAAACCTAAATAAAATAAAAACCTAAACTAGAACCTAAACCTAAATAAAAAAATAAAAGAAAATAAACTAATAAAAATAAAATAAAATAAAATAAACAAAAACTTAAACTAAACTAAAAAAATATAATCAACTTAAGAATAAAAAACCTAAATAAAATAAAAAAACTAAATAATAAAATAAAAAATAAAATAAAATAAAATAAAAACTAAATAAAAACCTAACCCTAGAAATAAACAAAAAAGTATAACCTAAACCAAAAATTAAAATAAAATAAACAAAATAAAATAAACCTAAAACTAAACTAAAATAAACTAAACAAAAATAAATAAAACCTACACCTAAACCTAAAAGAAACTAAACCTAATCCTAAACTTAAACTAAATGAAATAAAATAAACTAAAAATAAAACCTAAAAATAAACCTAAACCCTAAACCTAAAAAATAATTAAAAACTTAAATCTAAACCCAAAAATAAAAATAAAACCTAGACCTAAAAAATAAAATAAAAATAATACTAAACTAAAAAATAAACATAAACCTAAACCTAAACCTAAAAAATAAACTAAAATAAAAAACCTAAACTAAATTAAGTAGACATAACAAAAATAAACTAAACTAAATAAATATAAAATAAACTTAATAAACTAAATAACCCTAAACTTACAATTTTTTTTAAAAAAACCTACACCCATCCTAAACTCTAAATCCTAAACCCAACACTAAAATAACCAACCATAAACCCACATACCCAAAACATAACCCTAAACTCTCAAAAAACCTAAACCCTAAACCTTAAATACAAACCATAAACCTGAGAACCTAAAACCTAAACTAAACAGAAAAACCTAAAACCTAAATAAAATAAAAACCTAAACCTAAACCTAAACATAAACCTAAAATTAAACTAAAATAAAATAAATAAAAACCTAAACTAAACTAAAAATTAAAAGAAACCTAAGAATAAAAAACCTAAATAAAATAAAATAAACCTAAACTTAAACTAAAAATTAAAACCTAAAAATAAACCATAAATAAAAACTTAAAACCTAAACTTAAAAAAATAAAATAAAAACCTAAACCTAAACCTAAAAATAAAAAATAAAACCTTAACCTAAGAAATAAAATAAAAATAAAACTCAACTAAATAACAAACCTAAACCTAAAATATAAACTAAAATAAAAAATAAACTAAATTAAAAAAACTTAAAAGAAATAAACTAAAATAAATAATAAATAAAAATTAAAAATTAAAAAAAATTAAAAAAATTAAAAAATAAACTAAATAAATCTAAACCATCCAGTTTACTTAATTTTTTTAAAAAAACCCTAAACACTAAAACTTAAACACTAAATCCTAAAAATTATAAACCTAATATCCTTAAAACCTAAACCCTGTACCCAACCCTAAACCCTAAATACCAACTAACCCTAACCTAGCCCACTACCAAACCACTAAATACAAAAAACTTAAACCCACCTAAAACAAACAAAATCCTGGGCCATAAACCAAATCTTGATCCTACCAAACCCAACCTAAACCTAAAACTCCAACCTAAAACCTAAATAACTAAACCTACCTAAAATAAAATATGTAACAACTAAACCTAAATAATAAAATAAAATAAAATAAAATAAACCTAATCTTAAACCTAAAAATAAAATAAAATAAATAAAATAAATAAAACCTAAACTAAAAATAAAAATAAAATAAATCTAAATAAAATAAAACTAAAATAAAAATAAAATAAAACTTAAAATAAATTAAAAATAAAAACTAAAATAAACTAAAAATTAAACCTAAAATAAATAAAAATAAAATAAAATAAAACTAAAAGAAACCTAAAAAAAATAAAATAAACAAAATAAAATAAACCTAAAACTAAACTAAAATAAACTAAACAAAATAAATAAACTAACCTAAAAATAAACCTAAACCTAAACTAAATGAAATAAAATAAACTAAAAATAAACCTAAACCTAAACTAAGAAATAAAACCTAATAATAAACCTAAAGCCTAAACCTAAATAAATAAATAAAAACCTAAATCTAAACCTCAAAATAAAAAATAAAACCTAAACCTAAAAAATAAAATAAAAATAAAACTAAACTAAAAAATAAACATAAACGTAAACCTAAACCTAAAAAATAAACTAAAATAAAAATCTAAACTAAAATAAATAAACATAACATAAATAAACTAAACTAAATAAAAATAAAAATAAACCTAAATAAAAATATAAAATAAATTAATAAACTAAATAAACCTAATTTTTCTTTTAAAAACATTGAATCATAAACCCTTAACCCTAAACACTAAATCCACAAAAACCAAACTAACCCTAAACCATAAACTAAACCACTGAGCTAAAACACTAAACCTAAAAAAACCTAAACCTACCAAAACCATAAAACTAAAATCTAAAACCTAAACCTAAACTAAATAAAACCTAAAACCTAAACTTAAATAAAATCAAAAAGTAAAATAAAATAAAAACCTAAACTAAAACCTAAACATAAACCTAAAAATAAATTAAAATAAAATAAATAATAACCTAAACTAAACTAAAAATTAAATTAAGATAAGAATAAAACCTAAATAAATAAACTAAAATAAACTAAAATAAACTAAACCTATGAAAAATAAAATAAAATAAACAAAAAATAAAACCTAAAGCCTAAACCCAAGAAAATAAAATAAAAAACATAAAACCAAAATAAAAAAATAAACATAAAAAATAAAAAAATAATTAAATCCAACTAAAAATAAACATAAACCTAAAATAAAGTAAAATACAAAACCTAAACTAAATTAAATAAACCTAAAATAGTTAAACTAAATAAATAAAAATATAGAAAATTAATGATGAAAATAAACCTATCGGTTTACTTATTTAAAAAAAAAAAACTAAACTAAACCCTAAACCACTTTCTAACCCACCACAAAATCCTAAACTCTTAAACCATAAAAAACTAAACACCACCCTACCCTGCCTAAACCCTCATATCCTAAACCCTAAATCCTAAACCCAAAAATCTTAAACACTAAACCCTAAACCCTACAACCCTAAACCATAAACCCTAAACCCTAAACCCTAAACCATAAGCCCTAAACCATAAACCCTAAACCTTAAACCAAAACCTAAACCTAAATAAATAAACCTAAAATAAATAACAACCTAAACCTAAATAAAATAAAATTATAAAATAAAACTAAACTAAACCAACTAAATTAGAATAAAACTAATAAAATAAATAAAATAAAATAAAATAAACTAAACTAAAAATAAAATCAACCTAAGAATAAAAAACCTAAATAAAATAAAAACTAAATGTAAAATAAAATAAAATAAACTTAAAATAAAATAAAATAAAAACTAAAGAAAAACCTAAACTTAAAAATAAATAAATAATAAAACCTAAACCCAAAACTAAAAAAGTACCTAAACCTAAAATAAATTAAACCTTAACCTAAACCTAAACCTAAACCAAAACTAAATGAAATAAAATAAACTAAAAATAAACCTAAATCTAAACTAAGAAATAAAACCTAAAAATAAACCTAAAACCTAAATCTAAAAAAAATAAATAAAAACCTAAATCTAAACTTAAAAAAAATTCTAAACCTAAAAAATAAAATAAAAATAAAACTAACCTAAAAAATAAACATGAACCTAAACCTAAACCTAAAAAATAAACTAAAATAAAAAATCTAAACTAAAATAAATAAACATAACATGAATAAACTAGACTAAATAAAAATAAAAAGTAAACCTAAATAAAAATATAAAATAAACTTAATAAACTAAATAAACCTAAACCTACCAGTTTATTTAATTCTTTTTTATAAAAACCCTAAACCTTAAACCCTTAACCCTAAATAGTAAATCGTAAACCCTAAACCCTAAACCCTAAAACTAAATCTAAACCATAAACCCTAAACTTACAACCCTAAACACTAAAAAATACCAAAACCTTAAACCTTAAACCCTAAACCACAAACACTGAAAACCTAAAAACCTAAACATAAATTAAATAAAACCTAAAACCTAAACCTAACTAAAATAAAAAAATAAAATAACATAAAACCTTAACTAAAACCTAAAACTAAACTTAAAAAATAAACTAAATATAAGAATTAAATAAAGAAACTAAACAAACTAAAATTAAAATAAACCTAGAATAAAAACCTAAATAAAATAAAATAAACAAAAAAATAAAAACTAAACTAAAAATAAAAATCTAAAATAAACCAAAAATCAAAACCTAAAACCTAAACCTAAAAATATAAAATAAAAACCTAAACTTAAACTTAAAAAATAAAATATAAATAAAACTCAACTAAAAAATAAACCTAAACCTAAAAAATAAACTAAAATAAAAAAACCTAAACTAAATTAAATAAACCTAAAATAAATAAACTAAACTAAATAAATTTAAAAAAATAAAAAAAAAAACCTAAAAAAATCATGCAAGAACATCATGGTCATCCAGGCTTAGTCTAGATATAAATTATCAAAGTGGTGGTGATCTACTGGATATGGTGGTGGTGATTAAAAGGAAGTTATATATGGTGGTAGGAAGATCAAATATGATGGTGGATCCCCTACCTGAGGCCAGGTTACTGGGAGCTGAAAGCGAAGAATGGCCAATCCGATCTGCTTATGGAGCGTGTCTTTATAGTGAGAGTTATCTCTGAGTTTTAATTTGCTTATGCACTCATTTTTTATCTATGTCATCGCTTGTGTCTTAGAAAACTTGGTGTGTTACTTGGTTGATGCAATTGAAAAGAAGAAATGTTGAATCTAAATTTGTTCTCAGTTAAAAAAAAACCAAAAACCCTAAACCCTAAATTAAAACCTAAACTTTAGACTTAAAACCTAAACCATCAACCTTAAATCCTAAACCCTAAAAATCATAAACTCTAAACTTTAAACCCTAAATCCTAAAACCAATATCCTAAACCCTAAGCCCTAAAGCCTAAACCCCAAACTCTAAACCCAAAATCCTAAACCTCAACCACTAGAAAGCTAAAACCTAAACCTAAACTAAATAAAACCTAAAAATAAAATAAAATAAAAACCTAAACCAAAATAAAATATAAAATAAAATAAAATAAAATAAAAATCTAACTAAAACCTAAAACCTAAACCTAAACCTAAAAAGATATAAAATAAAAATAAAAAATAAACTAAAATAAATAAATGAAACTAAACTTAAAAGATTAAACCTAAATAAAATAAAACTAAACTAAATAAAAATAAAATGAAATAAAATAAAATAAAATAAAATAAATAAAAATCTAGCTTAAAAAAAACCAAAATATAAATAATAACTTAAACCCCTAAAGAAAATCTAAACCTAAAATAAAAATAAAATAAACCAAAACCTAATCTAAAATAAGCTAAACTAAAATAAACAAAACCTAATCTTAAACCTAAAACAAACTAAACCTAAACTAAACCTAAACAAAATAAAAATAAAATAAGCTAAAATCCTAAAAATAAAAAAAATAAACCTAAAAAACCTGTAACCTAATAAACAAATAAAATAAAGCCTAAACCTAAAGCTAAAATAAAAATAAAACCTAAACATAAAATAAAATAAAATAAAACTAAACTAAAATTAACTTAAACCTAAACCTAAACTAAAAACTAAAATAGAAACCTAAACTAAAATAAATAAACTAAAACAATAACAACAACAAGCCTTTATCCCACTAAATGGGGTCACTATGAATCCTTGTCCATTATGTCCTATTATGTGCTTAATTCTCATTTAATTCAACTATACTAAGGTCATTTTTCATACATCTTAACCATGTCTTTTTAGGTCTACATCTACCTTTCTTAACATAAGGCAAATCCAATTCATCTACTCTCCTAACCAGGTCATTGAACAAACGATGCTTTATGAGGCCTAACCATCTAAAGCCACTCTCTATAATTTTATCTGCCACTGGAGCTACTCCAACTTTTTCCCAAATACATTACACATTTTATCTAAGAGTAAAGCCACTCATCCACGAGCATCTTCATCTCTACAACACTTGGTCTTACTTCTCTTTTATTATTAAACATTACCATAAATCATTATAGGTCTTACCACAATCTTATAAAATTTTCCTTATGTTTAAGCTGTACTTTTGTATCACATAATGGGCCGGTATTCCTCCACTTCAACCATCCAACTTGAATTCTACTAATAACATCTCCATCTACTTCACCATCATTTTGAACAATACATAAATATCTAAAACTCACTCTTTTTTAATGACTTGTTACTATGTCTTGTATGAATAACTAAAGTACAATCCATAAATAAACTAAACTAAATAAAAATAAAAATAAACCTAAATAAAAATAAAAAATTAAATAAACTAAAATGAATAAAAATAAAAATAAAATAAACTAAATAAACCTAAACCGACTAGTTTACTAAATTATAAAAAAATAAGAATTTTAAAAAAAATTTAAAAAACCACAAATCTCTAAGCTAAACACAAACCCTAAACCCCACAAACCTTAAAACCCTAAGCCATATACTACTGAACCCTAAACCCATGCTCTAAACCCAAAAACCCTAAAACCATACCAACCATAAACCCAAAAAACAAACCAAACCTAAACCCAAAACCCTACAAACCTAAAAACTAAAACCTAAACTAAATAAAACCTAAACTAAAGTTTAAACCTAAACCTAAACTTAAATGAAAAATATAAAATAAAATAAAAAATAAAAACTAAACTAAAATAAAATAAATAAAAATCCAAACTAAACTAAAATAAAATAAATAAAAACTTAAAGTAAACTAAAAAATAAAATATACCAAAAAATAGAAAACCTAAATAAAATAAAAACTAAATGTAAAATAAAAATAAAATAAACCTAAAATAAAATAAAATAAAAGATAAATAAAAACCTAAATTAAAAAATAATCTTAAAAATAAATAAAAAATAAAACAAAAACCCTAAACATAAAAAATACTAAACCTAAGCTAAAATAAACTAAAATAAATAAATTAAACCTAAACCTAAATCTAAAATAAACTTAAAACCTAAAATAAATAAAATAAAATAAACATAAAATTAACTTAAACCTAACCTAAAAAAATAAAACCTAAAAATAAACCTAAAATCAAAACCTAAAACCAAAATCAAAAATAAAATAAAATAAAAACCTAAACCCAAAGCTAAAATAAAAAAATATAACATAAACAAAATAAAATAAAATAGAAATAAAACTAAACTAAAAAATAAACATAAACCTAAACCTAAACATAAAAACTAAACTAAAATAAAAAAACCCTAAATCTAAATAAAAAAATAAACCTACATAAAAATAAAAAATAAAATAAACTAAAATAAATAAAAAATAAACTAAATAAACTAAAACTCTTGGTTCAATTAATTTTAAAACCAAACCCAAAATTATAAACCTAAAGCATTAAATCTAAAAAAATAAAATGACCTATAAACTAGACCACAAACTTAAATAACCTAAACCCTAAACTCTAAACTTTAAACCCTGAGCCTAAACCACCAAAACCCTAAACCCTAAGCAAACTAACCCTAAACCATAAATCCAAACCACAAAATCTAAAACACTAAAGCTAAATGGTAAACCTAATCCAACCACTGATCCTTAAGCACAAGACCCAACCAAAAATCCTAAAATCCAACACTAAAGCAGGCCCTAAACCCACACTAAACCCTAATCCATAACCCTTCATAAACCACAAACCCTAAGCCCTAAACCTAAACCTTAAACCATAAAACTAAAAAATAAAAAAAAATATATAAATAAGACAAACCTAAATAATAAGATAAAATATAAACTAAAACTTAAACCTAAACCTAAAATAAAATAAAATAAAAATAAAAAAAAATAAAATAAATAAAACTAGACTAAAAAAAATAAAATAATGAAAGAATAAAACCTAAATATAATAAAAATTAATCATAAAATAAAAATAAAATAAACCTAAAATTAAATTAAATTAAAAATAATTAAAAACCTTATCCTAAAAAAAACTTTAAAATAAATAAAAAATAAAACCCAAACCCTAAACTAAAAATTAAAATTAACCTAAAATAAAAATAAAATAAACAAAATAAAATAAATAAAACTAAAATAAATAAAACATAAACATAAACCTAAAATAAACTAAACCTAAACCCTAAACTAAATTAAATAAAATAAGTGAAAAATAAAAAACTAAAATAAAAGTAAAACCTAAAATAAACTTGAAATAAAACCTAAAACTAAAAAAAAAAAAAAACTTAAACCTAAAATAAAATTAAAATAAAACTAAAATAAAAAAATAAAATAAACTTAACCTAAACCTAAAATAAACTAAATTTAAAACCTAAACTAAAGTAAATAAACCTAAAATAAAATAATTAAATAAAATAAAAAATAAACCTAAATAAAATAAAATATTAAAAAAAAAAATAAAAATAAATAAATAAAATAATCCTAAACCTCTGATTTTTTTTTTTTAAAAGAACCCTAAATTACGCTAAACCCTAAACCCTAAACCTAAAACCCCAAACTTACAACCAATTTATAACCCTAAACCTAAACCCTAAATCTTAAACCACAAAACCTTAAATCCTAAAACTTTAAAAGTAAACTCTAAACCCTAACCTAAAAAAACCCTAAGCATAAACCCTAAAATAAATACTAAACCTAAACCCCAACTATAAACCTAACCCCAAACTCTAAACCACAAAACTAAACTCCAAACCCTAAACCTAAACCTAAAGTAACTAAATAAATTAAAAAATAAACCTAAGCCCTAAAACCTAAAAACCTAAATAATAAGAATGGGAAAAACCTTGATGGCAGGAACATCACCATCATCTAGGCTTAGTCTAGATCTAGTGGTGGAGGCAAAGGTGGAGGAGGCGATTATCACAGTGGTGGTGGGGAATCTGGAGGTGTTGGTGGATATGGAGGTAGTGGTGGAGCAATGGTGGTTATGGACGCGGGAGGAGTGACGAAGGTTATAACCATGGTGGTGGCGGAGGGAGAGATCAGGGATATGATGGTGGATCCCACAACTGGGGAGGTTATGATAGAACTAGGCGAAGAAACGGATCCATCTAGTTCTTATGAACTTGTCTTTAGAGATGCTTCTACTTATCAATGGTTTTTGATTTGCTCTTTCCGTGCTCATTTATCTATGTTGTCGCTTATGTCTTAGAAAACTTCATGTGTTACTTGGTTGATGAAATCAAAAAGAAAAACTGTTGAATCAAAATTTTTCTCTGTTAAAAAATAAAATAAAAACCCTAAACCCTAAAATAAAACACAAACCCACAAACATAATCAAAATAAACCTAAACCTAAAACCCAAAATCCTTAACCCTAATCCACAAATAATAAACCTTAAAAACCCTAAACCCTAAACCCTAAAACCTAACTGAAGCACTAAACAAACCCTAAACCTAAAACCTAAAATAGGAAACTTAAAAATAAAATAAATAAAAAACTAAACCAAAATAAAATAAAGAAGTTCAATAAAACCTAAACCTAAACCTAAAAAGAATATAAAATAAAAAATAAAGACTAAATTAAACTAAAATGAATAAAAACCTAAACTAAACTAAAAAATAAAAAACCTAAATAAAATAAAAACTAAACCTAAAATAAAATAAAATAAAAACTAAATAAAAACCTAAACTTAAAAATAAACCTAAAAATAAATAATGAATAAAACTTAAACCCTAATATTAAAAAAATCTAAACTTAAAATAAAAATAAAATAAAGCTAAACCTAAATTAAAATAAACTGAACTAAAATAAATAAGACCTAAAACTAAACCTAAAATAAACTAAACCTAAATATAAACCAAAACATTAAATAAAATAAAATAAATGAAAATTAAACCTAAACCTAAATTAAAAATTAAAACCAAAAAATAAACCAAAAATAAAAACCTAAAGCCTAAACCTACAAAATAAAAATATAAACATAAACCTAAACTTAAAAATAAGAAAATAAAACCTAAACCTAAACAGTAAAATAAAAATAAAACTAATCTAAAAAATAAGCCTAAATCTAAATGTAAACCTAAAAAATAATATAAAATAAAAAACCTAAACTAAACTAAGAAAACCTAAAATAAAGAAACTAAACTAAATAAAAAATAAACTAAAATAAATAAAAAATAAACTAAATAAACCTTAACCTACGAGTTTACTTAATTAAAAAAATTTAAAAAGAATTAAAAAATAAATTAAAAAATAAACCATAAACTCACAAGCCTAAAAGACTTAACCTTGACCCTAACCCTAAACTCTAAACCCTAAAAATTAAAACCCTAAACCCTAAAACTTAAACTAACCCTAAACTGAGCTTACCTGAAACCCTAAAACTAAATGCTAAACTTAACCTAAAACCCAAAGTAAACCCAAACCCTAAACACTAAAACCTAAACCCTAAAACTTAACCTAATTTAAAGGCTTGAAAATAAAATAAATAAGAAAATAAAATAAACTAAACATCAACCTAAATGTAAAATAAAATAAAATTAAATAAAACTAAAACTAAGATAAAGAAATAAACTGAACTAAACTAAAAAATAAAATAAACCAAAAAAATAAAAAGCCTAAGTAATATAAAAACTAAAAATAAAATAAAATTAAAATAAACTCGAAATAAAATAAAATTAAAACTAAATAAATATCTAAACCTAAAAAATAACTCTAAAAAAAACCTTAAACTAAACCTCAAACCATAAACCCTAAAGCCTAAAACTAAACCCAAAACCTAAATACCAAATAAAATAAACCAACCTAAAATAAAACCATAAACTAAACCAGTGAAACCTAAAATTAAAATAAAATAAACCTAAACCTAAACTAAAATAAGCTAAACTAAAATAAATAAAACCTAAACTTAAAATAAATTAAACCTAAACCTAAACCTAAACTAAAAAATAAAATAAATTAAAATAAACTAAACTAAATAAAAATAAAACACGAGATAAACCTAAAATAAAACCTAAACCAAAACCTAAAAATTAAATAAAACATATACTAAAGAAAAAAAAAAAACCTAAAAAAAAAAAAAAACTAATATTAAACTTAAATCTAAAATGTAAACTAAAATAAAATCAGATAAAAATAAATATTAAATTAAATAAAATAAATAAAATAAAATAAAATAAAAATAAAATAAATAAAATAAATAGAATAAATTAAATAAACTAAATAAACCTAAACCTCTGGTTTGCTTGATTAAAAACCCAAAATAAATCTAAAACCCCAACCATAACCCTACCACAAACCCCAATCCTGACCTAAACCCTGAGCCCTAACTCTTAACCAAAAACTCCAAACCACTACCAAACTCTAAACCTACCTAACCCAAACCTACTTAGCCAAAACCTAAACCTAAACTACCCAACCACTGAGCCACTAAAACTCCAGCCAAAACCTGAGCACTAAATAAAAATTGACTCTGACCCTAAACTCTAAACTTTTAAACCTAAAGGCAAAACTAAACCCTAAACCTTAAACCCAAAAGATCCTAAAAAGGCCAAAATATGACCACAATATAAACCCTGACCCTACCTATTAAACCCTAAAATCTTAAACTAAACCCTAAACCTAAACAAAACTAAAAACTTAAAAAATAAAAACTAAACCAAAAAATAAAATAAAACCTAAAATAAAATAAAATAAAAACCTAAACCTAATAAAATTAAACAATGAAATAAAATGAAAACCTAAACTAAAACCTAAACCTAATCCTAAAAATAAAATAAAAAATAAAAATAAAATAAATAATAACCTAAACTAAACTAAAAAATAAAATAAGCCTAAGGATAAAAAACCTAAATAAAATAAAAACTAAAATTAAAATAAACCTAAATTAAAATAAAATAAAAACTAAATAAAAACCTAAACCTAAAAAAAAAACCTAAAAATAAATAAATAATAAAACCTAAATCTTTTACTAAAAAAACCTAAACCTAAAATAAAATAAAAATAAAAAAAATAAAAAAAACCTAAACTTAAACTAAAATAAATTAAACTAAAATAAATAAAACCTAAACCTAAACCCAAAATAAACTAAACCTAAACCTACACCTAAACTAAATAATAAAATGACAAAATAAACCTAAACCTAAACTAAAATTAATATAAAATAAACCTAAAATAAAAAAAAAACTAAAAATAAAAACCTAACCTAAACCTAAAAATATAAAATAAAACCTAAAACTAAAAAATAAAATAAAAATAAAACTCAACTAAAAAAAAAACTTAAACCTAAAAAACAAACTAAAATAAAAAAATCTAAACTAAAATAAATAAACCAAAAATAAATAAACTAAACTAAATAAAAATAAAAAATAAACCTATATATAATTAAAAAAATAAAATAAACTCGAATAAAGAAAAAATAAATTGAATAAGCTAAATAAATCTAAAACTACTGATTTATTTAATTTAAAAAAGAAACCCTAAACCATAAACCATAAAAGTAACCCTAAACCCTAAAACCTTAAACTCTAAAAACTAAACCTTAAATCACATAAACCCTAAACCCTAAATCCTAAAACCCTAAACCCTAAAACCTAAACCCTAAAACCCTAAACCCCAAACCCTAAACCTTAAACTAAACCTAAACTAACCATATACCCAAAGAATGGGCAGAGCCTTGATGGTAGGAACATCACCCTCAACTAGGCTCAGTCTAGATCTGGCGATGGAGATAAAGGTGGAGGTAGTAATTATCGTAGTGGTGGTGGGGGATCTAGAGGTGTTGGTGGATTTGGAGGTGGTGGTCAGAGTAGTCGTGGTTATGGAGGTGGGAGGAGTGATGGAGGTTACAACCGTAATTATGGCGGAGGGAGAGATAGGGGATATGATGGCGGTTCCCGCTACTCGAGAGGTGGCAGTGGTTTCGATGGGAACTGGAGAAACTGAAGAACGACCTATTCAATCTACTACTTTTTGAACTATGTATTTATAGTAGAGACGGTTCTACTTATGTAGGGTTTTTGATTTGCTCTATGGGTGCTCATTCTTGATCTATGTTGTCACTTGTGTCTTAGAAAACTTGGGGTGCTACTTAGTTGATGAAATCAAAAATAAGAAATATTAAATTTGAATTTGTTCTCTACTAAAAAAATCTTAAATACTAAACTAAAAATTAAACCCTAAACCTGAAACCTAAACCCTAAACTCTAAACCCTAAACCATACAATCCCTAAACCCTAAACACTAAACTAAACCCTAAACCCTAAACCTAAACCATAAACCATAAACCCTCAACCTTAAACCCTGAACCCTAAACCCTAAATCTTAAACCCTAAAACCGTAAATCCTAAACCCAAAACCCTAAAGCCTAAAATCCTAAACCCTAAACCCTAAACCCAAAACTAACCCTAAACCCTAAACCCTAAACCCTAAACCTTGGGTAAAGATGTCACTATGAGTATATCTAAAGAATGTCCTAATCCCAACATAGTTATGGTAACTAAAGAAAATGTCTTGAAGAGACTTTCCCTTGACTATTAGGGATTTGAATACCCTAAATCATAATATAATACCATATACTATAGTATAATGTAGCATAATATATTTGATCATGTAGTGATGTGTTTCTGGATGTTATAAGATGTTTTGAAATGTTTTAGTATATTATGGTATTGTGCCCAATAATCTATATTAATATAAATCATGAAAAATATTAATTTAATAAATCAGGTGATGAAATTTGTTAACTTTGAAGTGGGAATTATGTTGTAATACCAAATGTGTGCTACACCACTTGTAGTAAAAAAAGTAAGATTTTATGTTCAAAATAAATATTATATGTTGTAGCATAGTATAGCATCATATATCATAATATATTGTTCTATGCATTTTAAATTATTTTAGTATTTTACAATCATGCAGTCGAGCCTACACTAGCATTATTTCTAAAAATGTTGATTTAGACTTTAAAATGGTGGAATTTGGCCAAATTCATAATAGGTAGAGTATGACATCATAATGTATTGTTTCAATTTAAAATATGTAAGTGATATGATTAAAATATATAGTTTTTTTATTATTTAGAGTAATTTTATGAGTTTTTATCTTAAGAAATTCATTGTGTGATATGCAATATAATATAATATAATATGTTATAGTGTATTATAATATAGGATGCCATAACATAGTGTATCATCATGCATTATAGCATACTATTGTGTATTACTACTTTTAGATCACCATATTTTAGTTTGTTATAGTATGATGTAGTAGAGTTTGTACTGTATAATTCATAAAAATATTAATTTATTGGTTGAGATGATGGGATTTGGATAAATTTGAGGTAAGCTTTAGGGAACATCATTGGGGGTGTGCTATGGTGTGTCATTTAATCAAAAGAATAGAATTTTGCATCCAAAATAGATGTTCATTTTTCAATCAAATTTTATAAATTCTTTGCTTAAAGTGATTCATTTTAAAGTGTAATGTAAGATAATATATTATATGAAAGCATATTAAAATATAATGTACATAACAATATAACTTCACATATATATGAATGTGGTGGTGTGTTACTAAATGTTATTGTACATTTTAGTATGTTTTACTTTTGTTATAATACATTGGATAAAAACTAAAAAAATGTTAATTTTTGAGATGGAAGAATTTGGCCAAATTGATGGCACACCAAGAAAGCAACACCAAAATTATGCTATTTTTTATTTCTAATAGAAAAATAACAATTTTACATCCAAAATGAACATTATTCATATTTTGAGAAAATTTTGTTATTTATTCCTTTTAAGTGATTCTAATGAGGTGTAATGTTAGACTATATATTATATTATAGTAGATTATAATATGATATCATATATTATAATATAATATAGTGTGTTAATTCACACTATAATATTTTTAGCATGATATTGTATAGTTAGTTTGAGCTTGCACCATCACAAATCATAAAATGTTGATTACAATGTTAAGATGATGTAATTTGAATGAATACATTATTAGGCTTTTGGTTGAGGTATTAAATCTATGCATAAGAGAAAAAATAAGATCTGATGATAATTCTATGTCAAAGACATGGAGGGAGATCTACTTGGGGATCACACATGCATTGGACATGACATGTGAGGGATCTATATCAAAGGAATAGAAGAAGAAAATCTAATGGGGATAAGGTTTGAATTTGATTTGATTATATGATTTGTTGAAAGAAGTTCCATTGGGGATAAGAATCTATAATTTATTGGGGATTAAGATCAAATCAACTTTAATTTGTTCTATGCTAATTGATGTGGAGGCATATCTACTAGAGATATGGGCTCAACTCCACTAGGGATCAGGTATATGAACCTTCCACTAGGGAAGTAGGTTCAGGCTATCCATTATGGATTAGGATTTGAGTTTGATTTCATATATTTGTTTGGGGTTGTATCCATTGGGAATAAGAGTTTGGCTAGATTCTTTAATTTAGACTCTATTGGGAGAGTTGGTTTAATTTGGCTCCACTGGAGAGGTTGGGTTTGAATTTGATTTGTATGCTTGACTTGTTTATATTTGATTTGGTGCTCCACTAAGGAGAAAGGTGTGATTTAACTCCACTAGGAAAATTAGAATGGGTTTAATTTAATATGAGTTAATGTATGGACCCTGTCGGTGTGCGTTGGACCCATGAAGAAGGGGCTTTATCAGCCTTGATCCCTAAGGTTTACAAATCAAATGGGATAGTCTACTGGCGATGGGGTAGACCTAGCCAACCTAAGGGGTTTCCTTTCGGTGTGCAATTGCCATGCTAGGAAGAAGGCTTACCAGACTTACATCTTCCAAAGCAAGGAACAACCATTGGGGTGACCTATTAGATGCACAACAAATTGAACCTGACCTAGGAAAACTATTGGTTGAATGATGTTGGGGACTTATGTCAACTCAAAAGTAGTCAAGATTAATTTTATCTTAATTTCATGTGATTTGATAAGGTTTATTTAGTTTAGTTTGCTTTCAAATTGATGGTATATCCACTAGGGATATGAGCTCGATCAAATTTGATAGATTTAATTTATGGACCATGTCAGTGTGCGATGGACCCACCGAGAAGGAGCTATATCAGACTTATCCTATCTCAAATTTACTAACCCAAAGGGATAGTTTACTGATCATGGGGTAGAGCTAGCCAACCTAAGGGGTTGCCTTTCAGTGTGCAATGGTTGTGCCAGGAAGAAGGCGTAGTAGACTTACATCCTCTAAAGTAGGGAACAACCACTAGGGTGACTTGTTGGTAGCACAACAAATCGAACCCAACTTAGGGATGACTATTGAGTGAATGTAGGGGACTTATATCAACTCAAGAGTAGAAATTCTTATAGGAGTTTTTGACACCTAAAGATAAGATGTCGCTTGGAAATGGTACACTAAGGGTGTCCTCCTAATCCACAAGTGAACATATATTTTGTTTATATTTTGTGGACCTTTGGTGTGAGGGACCACACTAAGAAGGGGCTATGTCAGCCTTGACCTATCTCAAATTTACTAGACCAAGGGAGAATCTACACATCCACAGGATAGATTCTCCAACTATAGAGGTGGTTACTAGGAAAGGGAAACTGTCCAATCCGATAGTAACCCAGGTAGTGCCTAAATGAGGTAGCAAAAGATGTGACTAGAGGCATTTTCTTGAGCCCTAGAAAAGAAAGCTTATAGGTGTACGGTGGCCAACTCAAGGAGAAAGTGTAGAAGAATGACATGAGTGACATATCCTAAGGTGTGAGAACCAACCAACCTATGGTGTATCCGTCAGCATGAGTGGTGTATCCATCAGCATAGTGTGAACCAACCAACCTAAGGTGTCTGTTGTTGTGCAATGATCAATCTGGAAAGAAAGCATATCAGCTTAAAACTTTCCAAGTGGAACCGATCATCAGAATAATCTATCATCGGTGGGACAAATGCTATCTGACCTAGAGTGACTACTAAGTGAGGATCCCCAAGGAAGGACTAGACCCAGACTTGAAGTAGTTAGAAGGGAAGGAGTCACGAGGGGACTTATCCTAAACTTCAAATATACTTGACCAAGATAGATCATGAAGGAAAATCTAAGAAGAAAGTATAGCAGACTCACATTCTCTTAAAGGAAGCCAACATAAGGTAGCTTATCAGCCACGCAGTAAGACCTAACAAACTAACGAGGCTCTCATTGGTGTGTAGTGGCCAAGAAAGGAAGGAAATCATTGTAAACTTACATCCTCCAAAGCAAGATGATCATTAGGGTGGCACACCAGAAGAGTAGCACGTCAGCCTGACCTAGAGAAGCTAATGATGAGTGTCGTTGGGGGTGTTATCTCAACTCAAAGTTGCCCAAGATAAAAGATATATGTTTGTGTATAGTTTGTGTTTGTGTTGTGTCAAAGAAGGATAGGATGTCACACAGGTTCCTTACACCTTCCCTAAACACATCATGGAAAATTCGCAAACAAGAATACTTTGAACATAGAAGAGATTGAATTTGAAATAGAACTTCCATTGAGGATAATTATTTTCAAAATGATTTATAATATTTCTTTAAGTAGAGCCCATTGATTGGAAGCATTGGGTGCTCTCCCTTATCATTAATAAGCTAACAAGATCCTCCTAGGTAAGCCTTCTCAATGGCAAAAGAGCTTTCCCAAGTGGGTTCAAACTTGCCTCCTATCTTACGATGAGCAACAATCGATGTCCTTATAACTAAAATAAGCTCTCCTACTTGAAAAGATCTACAATAGATCAACTTGTTGTGAGCTTGAATCATTTTAGCTTTATACAACTCGAGCTTTTGGCATGCCCGCAGGTGTCTCTCCTCCAAACCTCGAACTCTTCTAACCGTAAGTTGGTGTTTTGCTTTGTTGTGATCTTGCTACTCACAACTATCCTTAGTGATGAGAGTTAAACATCTAATGGTAGAATAGCTTCGAACCCGTACACTAAAGAGAAAGGACTTGACTGACTTGGAGTTCTATATGTGGTGCAGTAGGACAATAAGGCTTCAACTAACTACTCATGCCACTATCGCTTATTATTGTCGAGTGTCTTCTTCAGTATTTGGATGAGAGTTTTGTTGAAGGCTTCTTTCCTCGATAATTGATGGTAGAATATCTTCAATCAGTTGTGCCTTGGGCAAAGTTGTGATCTCGATGCTCTTGAATGCAATACCATTATCGATATAATTTGTCGAGGCACTCTAAAACCTATATATAATATGGTTCTAAAAAACTAGTACATAGAAGTTGTGACCTCTCTAGCATAATCACCTTCACCATTTGGAAAAGTAGTCGAGTAGCAAGATGAACCGATGACCCTTGGAAGAATGAGGATCAATACTATGTCGGTACCCCACTCAAAATGGCCATGAGGCCAATGTAGGAGAATGTTGGGTGGTTGATGTAGGACCACACCGTGTATTTGACATTGGTGGCATAGCCTGCATCCATGCAATTGATCATCGATGGATAGTAGTATCCTAGTCTCTTGATCTTGCTTTCATCTTCGACCAGATTGGTTGGCTCACATAATCTGATCTTGTATGATCTTAATCTTGTATCTAAACAATGTAACCACATATGATCAAAGTCCAACCACCATCCACAACAGCGTAGGAAAGTGCTTTATACTTTTTATGATGGGCTTGGGACTTCTCTTGAGGTAGTTTTCCTTTATTTAGGTAATCCATGAATGGTTTCCTCCAATCTAACTCCTCATCCTTCTTGGCAATGGCAACCTCCCCTTCAAGAGAGTACTTTTTGAGATAAGACTTCTATTTTGGACTTTTATTGATATGGACTCATCCTCCGGATATGCCAACTCCTTGGCAAGCTTAGCTAAAGCATACACTATGGTATTCTCTCCTCGAGGAATCTTATAAATGATAACCTCTTGGATTTAGGCCAACAAGTCCATGGTGTACCTATGGTAGTGATGGAGCTTGGGCTTTATAACCTTATAAGACCTAGTGATTTGGTTGATAACTAGCTAAGAATCCTTGAAGATATTGTTGTTATGGATGCTTAGAGTAATGCTAACTCTAACATTAGAGCCTCATATTTAGCTTCATTGTTGTTGCAAAGATTGATACATGATATGAGAATCTCATCACACCATGGTGAGTTAAGAGAACTATTCCTACCCTGCTTTCAA
Source organism: Cymbidium sinense (assembly GCA_021442155.1). NCBI lineage: Eukaryota > Viridiplantae > Streptophyta > Magnoliopsida > Asparagales > Orchidaceae > Cymbidium > Cymbidium sinense. Next base: position 44,042,605 of record CM038220.1, on the reverse strand, counting down.
AATAGTAGATTGGTTCTTCTCCTTTGAGAGGATGCCACACCATCAAAGTACATCTCCCAATGGTGAATGCTAGTATCCCCTAAGTTCATGATTTGTTCATCAGAGATCATCACTAAGAGAGTCGGGAAGTGGTGTGCTAAGAAATCTAGCTTGTCCTTTCAATGCACAGAGGGGTAGGAAGGTAATGTAAAAGTATGAGAGGATCACAGGCCATCATGCCAACTATTTGGATAGTGTTGGCTGTGTCATGAGATACTATATTGAATTGATCTTAGAGATTAAGTTCACATTATAAGGAAGCATGTAGTGCTGTAGCTTTTGGAATGCAAAGATTAAAGCTAGGAAATGCTTCTCAATTGGTGGATAGCCTTAGGATTAGATGATGAGAGGTAGTAGAGTGCATTTTCCTTCCCTTCATCATTGGTTTTGGCCAACAAAGCACCAAGGGAGTCATCTAACACAAGGTAAAGTATGAGCAGCTTTCGGTATGCTAGAACTGGTATTAATCGTAATGCTTGATGTCTTCAAGGCATGCTCACACTTATCATCCCACTTAAACTTGGCATCCTTTTGGCAAGTGTGAGAATGGATGACATCTTCGATAAGTTGATATAAAGCATCTTAGATATGCCAACCGCCTTAGAATGATTTGAGTTGAGTTAAACTTTTAGGGGTGCATTTCTAATATCGCTTGATCTTCTAGATCGATTTTGATTCCTTGTGTTAACAAAAAAAACCCAAGGAATTTTGAAACTACCTCAAATGCACATTTCATGGGGTTCATTTTGAGGTTAAATTATCTTAACTATTTGAAAACTACTCTCAAGTCAAAGAGATGGTCTTTCTTTTCTCTACTTTAGACGACAAGATCATCGACATTGCACTCTACCTGATGATGAATGAGTTCATTGAAGATTCGAGTCATTCCCCATTGGTATGTAGCACCGTCATTTTTAAAGCTGAAAGGCTTGACCTAATAGCAATAGATTCCAATCAGAGTTCTAAAAGTAGTGTTTCTTTCATCTTTAAGGGTCATCTTTATTTAGTTATATCTAGATGATCTATCCATGAAAGAGAAAATTGCATGAGATGAGGCAATATCCACCACCAGCTCCAAGATTGCTAGTGGAAATTTGTCTTTTAGACATGCCTTATTTAAATCCCTAAAATCAACATGTGAATTTTTGGCCATTCTTTTCTTAATTGGGATGACGTCGCTAACCGGTAGGGTATTTTCTAATGAAGCCATCATCGATCAATTTCTTGATTTCATAAATAACTGTCCATGTCTAATCATGTCCATCTAGGAGCTTGCTTGATAGGTTAGCGTAAGATCTATTATTAGTTTATGGACTTAGGAGCCAATGTCATCTTCATAACTCCATGAAAAGCAGTCCTTAAACTTAGTCAATAGCCTAACTAAGTCATTGGTTTTAATTTCATTCAACAAAGAACTGATGTATGTCGGGCGTGGATCTTCTTTAGCTCCTAAGTTGATTTCCTTGAGCTTGTTGATGGTTGACAATATCTCTTCTTCAAACTCTGGCGGTGCATCTTTGACTTCAAAATCATTTGAAGTTTCTAAGTACAGCTCCTCATATGAGTTAATGTGATTTGAAAAGAGCCTATCAAATTCCAAATGATTGGTAATGACTAAGTAATAATCATCATCATCGACTAGACCCACTATACTGAATCCTAATCCCAGTCTTGATTGAGAGTTTTTGCATTTGTTTTTCCATATTCTTTTGAAGTAATCTGACCTATGCTTTGACCAAGTATGTAAGATTAACCCTTTCTTTGCTAATTTATGAACATAAGGCAAGTACCAATCAAAAGGTAATTCTATTAAATCTTTATATGAATCATCCTCAAGTTCTACATCAACTTCTTGACTTGATGATGGAACATCTAAGTCTTCACATCTGTGGATGACTTAGGGGCTTCCTTAACTACTAAACCCTCAACTTTTTTAAAGGGGTTAGAGCTAAGGTTCCCAACTGATGCCTAACTATTTCACACATAGACTTGGATTCACTTATGCTTTGCTTTGGAGTCCAATCTTCATTGCTATCTAGCTCAAATGTCTCCTTCAAGGGAATCTACTATTGAGAAGAACTAGCTGGTGTGCTAACCCTATAAGACTCATCCTATGATCTAGATTCTAAGTCTATATGGATAGGAGGTGTACTCTTGGCAGTTGGGACATATCTTCTATTGGGTGGCCAATAAAGAAGTTTTCCAGCCTTGGGACTGCCTCTGAACTAGCCTCTTCCTCTTCCTAGTGGAAGTCAGGTCATCCTACCCATATGTTTGAATGGAGTAAGGAACTATGGGTGGAATCTGATGCCAAGCTCCACTTCCTCCTCCAAGTCTATTTTCGCTCCCTTTTATTTTTTATTCATTTTCTCTTTTCCTTTCTTTTTCTTTTTCTCTTTCTTTTTCTTTTCTTTTTCTTTTTTTTTTAAATTTATTTTTAAACTTTGGCCAAGTTCACAAGAATAAACTTAGTTATTTTGAGGGAGGTAGTAAGCTGTATTCTCATATATGTCAACCTCGTGAACTTTAAATGGCTTGAGATCTCCTTTGACACACCAGATGATCCCACCTCTGGCAAACTTCATACACTTATGTAGAGAGGATGGAACTATGTTGTTCTCATGTATCCATGGTCACCTAAGCAAAGCATTGAAAGATGTATCCAAGTCTATAATGTGAAACTTGGCTTTGATCTTCCAATCATCTATCTCCATGGGCAACACTATGGAGCCTATGGCCTATTCAGATCACTTTTGGAGTGCAGATTCGATCTTCCCATGTTAGACTTAGGATTCTTCTAGACACCAAGGCTTTCCTAGTCATAAGACACTTCTAACAATTAAAACACTTAACCTAAGCCTAAAGACTTAGAAGGGTTAACCAAAGGATTAGGTTATGCCTTAAGAATTAGGATAATCCACCTAACCTACAACCTAAATCCAATCCATGTTCACCTTCTCAAACAAAACCTCAAGTTCAATTCAAACATCAAAATCCAAATCCAAACCCAAATTCCAAAACTATATGATTGAAGCCCATGATCAAATCCAAACTTGAAACCCTTCCTAAGCCATATGACTTAACCCATGGACTTAGCCAAATCTTATTCCAAATCAATCCAAAACCAATTGATTTTCTCATAATCAATTTATATTTTCAGTCTTGTTCATAAATATAAATCATATCTACATTCAAATGATTAAAACTAAAAAAAATTAAATCAAAACCCTTCCTAAGACATATGACCTATCCCATGGACTTAGCAAAATCTTAATCCAAATCAAGTCAAACTGAGTTGATTTTCTCACAAATCAATCATATTTTCAATCACCTTCACAAATTTAAATGAAATATACATTTAAATTATCAAAACTAAATCAATCCAAATAGAAATCCAAACTTAAGCTACATGACCTAACTCCTTGGACTTAGCCAAATTCTAACATTCCAAAACCACAATTCAATTTATTTTCTCATGAATCAATCATACCTTCAATCATATTCACAAGTATAAATGAAATATACAATCATCAAGCCAAACCAAAATTAACCCAAGTCAAACCCAACTTAACCCTTTTGACTTGAAATGTTCAAATGAACCAAAACCCAATTGAATCAAGTAAATTGAAATTTATATATCAATCCCAAATCCATATATAAACTCAACTAAATCAAACTCAACCCAAAATCAAGCCAACTAAACCCAATTGGTCCACTTGACCCAAAGTGGCCAATTTGACCTATTTGAGCAAAGTTCTAATCCTATCCAAATTGGATTGAACCAAGCAATCAAAACCTCCCATCATGATAGTTGATCACCCTAGGTTAATCACTTATCATAAATTTGGTCAAACCAAGTCAACTTTGTCATTTGACCAAGTCATCCCCTTAACCCATATGAACCCAAACTAGCCAAATTGCAACCTAAGCCAAATCCCTTGAAACCAGTGATTCATACCATATCAAAATCAATATTTGAATATGACTTGACTTTCAATTAACTCAAACTAAACCCAAGTGGCCCTCTTGACCCAAGTTGACCCAAATTGACCTAAAAGACCAAATTGGGTCAAATCAAAATATAAGCCAATTTGATTACAACAAATGGCTCAAGTTCATTCCAAATTGATTATTGAACTTGACAAAAGCCATGATTGGACCCAGTTGAACCTAAAATTGACCTAAAGGTTCAAGTTGCCTAAATCAAAACCAAATCCAAATTAATTGAAACCAAGCCTACAATCATCTTTAATTAGTCAACTAAACCCAAACCAACATCCAACCCAAGCCAATTTGGCCAATTTGGCACAACTTAACCCATTTGACCCAAATGAATTCAAATGAGCCAAAATCAAATCTAAGCCAAACCAAACCAAACCAATTGAACCGAAACATCTCAAATGATCATATGAACTTGACTAGGTTTGACCCAATTTGACTAATTGGTCAACTTGAGCCAACCTAACCCAATTTGACCTAAATGAGTCAAATTGAGCCAAACCTAACCAAATCAACTCCAATTGACTTAAAATTTGGGCTAATTTACTTTTAACTCATTTCAAATATGTCCAAAGTAAATACAATGCCAAATGATCATTCTACCCTTGGGTCAAGGGCATCACATGAGACAAATCACCCATGTAAGTGCTCATTTCCATTCCTTGGCCACTTGGTACTCTCCCAATGGTCCACCTAGGCACAAGACACTACTCAACCTAACCAAAGAGGTGGTTGGGTTGACTGTGACCCATGGGAGGTGAAATCACTTCACCCTCCCCATTGGAGCATTTGAAACCCATAAGACACCCATGATTCCTCTTTGGCAGCCACCTCCACACCTTCAACCAACCAAGCTGCCAACCTCCTCCCTACCACCCATGACTCCGAGATGGACGACGCCACTAGATGCCAAACTGATCCCATGTCGATCAAGATGAATGGGGTATCCACCCCTCATTTCCACTCAAACACACACAAAATTATTCCTCAGCCCTCTACCCAAGATGAGCCACTAGAGCCATTCCCTAAGCTCCCAAGCTCATCTTGATTAAAAAATGCCATTCTTGTCCATCCCAAAATAGGTCACTCCCATTTCCCTAAGCTCCCAAGCTCGTCCCTAGATCAAAAAATTTCATTCTTGTTTATCTTGAAATAGGACACTCCCATTTCCAATCTAACTTACCCATTTCTCCATCAAACACAAATTAACTTTGCACACACCTTCCCTAGGCCTCGTCGAGTAAGAATGATTCATCTCTCAAGCTTCTCAAGCACCGGAGGTGGGACTTCAAAGTTGCTCCAAATCATTGATTTATGGCCTTACAGTGAGCGTCAAGGGAATTGATCCAATTGTTGCTCAGCGGGCTTTGTCTCCACTAGATGAAGCTTCCTCAATCATTTGAGCCACCAATCATGATCTCTAACAAGGTATGCTTCCAAAATCGATCCTTAAGAAAAAATGGGTTGGAGCTTCTTGAAGAAAACATGCATCTTTTGGGATCTTGACTATTAGATCCCCTTCGATCGATGTCGTGAAGGTGTGGGATCCTTTTGGAGTTGATTCACACTTAGGTAAGCTCAAATCAAGTAAGCAATAGAGGATGGACTCCATTCTCCCTCACTCGTGTGATGGTAGATCACCCACCGTCCGTTCCACGTGATCAAAATGGATGGTCGTGATTAGATCCACTAGATCGATCTAATTTAATCTTATTAAGCTATGGGATTAATCATAGTTGTCTAATCTGACATCAGACAATGGATGAAAAAGCACATCTGTCGTGGCCACATAGGCATTGAGTCGGATATGTTTTAAGTAGAAAATCCTGCAGTGCCACGTGAAAAGTGCCGCATCAGTGCATCATGAGGCACCAACAGGATTAGGCTTTAATTAGGCTTAATTAATAATTTTTAATTGATGAAACTTCTAAAAATCTTAAAAAATCAAAGAGAAATAAAAAATGTAAATAAATGCTCATTTTAAAGATATTTCATAGGAGAATTAATTAAAAATGATCTTAACTAATTTTGAACAATAATTAAGGTTTAATTCTAAAATTAATTAGCTTAATTACTTTTTAATACTTAAGCAATTAATCTTAAATTATGTTGGTTAATTTATTGGGATGACCTATACCTCCCATAATTTTCTTGGGATTTATTCCTCTCTTAATTAAGAAAATTAACTAATTGGATCTTAACTACTCTTTTAAGATAATCAATGATTAATTAATCTCATGAGCAATATCAAATTGGTTAATTAAGTTCATTAATCATTGTTCAACAGTAACTGAACTAATGAATAGGGTTGGGACCCCTTTCCCTAAGTTCATTTCACTCTTTTTTAAAATGAAATTAATTAAGATTTTAATTAATTAAATCACTTAATCAAATTGAAATCATAATCACATCATACTTAATTAATTAAATCATGGGGTAGATCTTTGGGTATTTAATAACCTAAAAGAGTTTAATGAAAATATGGTTAGTCCATATATGGTAAAACCATAAGAGTAATTAATTAAGTCCCTTAATCTAATTAAATATTAATCGCTAATTGCATTAGGCCCCTTTTATTTCCTAGGATCATTGCAAGTTTATTTTCTATGCATATCATGTTGGCTCATAATTATTTAGTTAATTACTTTAAAGTGACATTGGTTAAGGGTAATTAATTCATCTAATTAAGGGTTCAACTTAATTAACCCATAAAATTAACTTAATTACATTTCCTTAAATTAAATCAAATCACTAATATGGGAATGGGTTTAAAATAGCAGGCGATGATTTCTCTTCTCCTCTTTAAATCAAATCAAATCCAAAACTTAATAAACAAGCTTTGGTTTACTTTAAATAATTTCATTTTATTTTCCTTAAGAACTAGTTTGTTAGAATGAATCACATGATTATATTTGATTGTTTTCTTTCCAATCATGTTAAATTTGGTATATCATTTGAATTCATGCATCCATATTTTCAAAATCAAGTAAAAGATAATGGATTTCCTTTATGTAAGCTTGCATGTGTTGATTTAATTTAATATATGCATGGTAATTATCATTATTAAATCCAATTGTATTTTCCAAAAGCTTATAAATGAATAATAATATGTGTTATGGTGCCAATTATAAATACATAGGAAATGCATGTGCTTATAGCTTAAGTGTATGAATATTGAGTTCTCTTTCCTCTATTCATATGCTAATTTATATAAGATTGAATGGTAATGGGTATATACTCTGGACATCTTGGGTACACGAGGCTTTAGCTAGTCCCAAGGAGGTCATTTGATTACCTCACTTCTCTTGTTTAATAATGGTACGTACTCATCTTATTTCATTCTTATGTATTTCAACATTAGAATTTGGATAGAGCTTTAATTCATATATATAAATGATTCAATAAAAAAATACAATCTTTGCATTCTTTTCTTTCCCTCATTTATGTATACATCCATGCGTGTCCAAGAAAATCAAGTATATAGTCTAGACATCCAGGGAATATTAGGCATTAGTTAGCGCCATGAGGTCATTTGATTACCTCACCTTCCTGGTTTAACATTGACATACTTGCCTATATCTTTAGTATATGTATATGTAATTAGTGAATGAAAATCCCATTTTACATTAAAATTGCATGCATTCATAATTTACTAAGTGTTTGAATTAATTAGCCATATGATTTGGAGCTTACTTCCTATGTTCATGTATACGAATTTACATATATTTGAATGCAAATGTGTATACAGTCTGGACATCCCAAGAATACAAGGCTTTAACTAGCTTAACAATGACACATGTCTGTTTAATTTCATTTTTAGGTCCTTTTTGTATAAGCATTTGGATAAAGTTTGAAATTAATATGTTTAAATAATTCAATCAAATAAAATATAAATTCTAAACATACACATACATTCATTATTTAAGTGTGCTAAACTATGTTGCATGTATAGATATACTTAGGATTAAATCATATGCATGTTACATGTGATGGAAAAAAATGATTTAATATATGTCATGTAGTAATTGAATTAAATTAATCTTAAGATGCCTTTCATTTTGAATAGGATTATTTAAAGTGAACCTAAACTTAGGATTAATTAAATTATTTTATAAGCCATTCACTAAAGAGAACTAAATCAAATTAAAATACTTTAGAAAGTGACTTAAGGTTGGGATGAAAGAGGGAAATCCTCTTTTTCTCTCGTTATAAAACTTAATTGCTAAGTGTAATCAAATAGAACAAAAGAAAATTAAAATTAAAATTCTCAAATCAATTAAACAACTTCAAGTGAAATCAACCTTTCATGTTAAATTGAATCCTTCTACACTTAGAAAATATATGACTTACCACACAAGTCTTAATACACATTAGAATTAAGCCACCGCTTCTAGCTCTAAGTTAGGATGGTGTATGATGTGATGTATATTTTGTTTTATGATGTATTATTTTAGATTGGATGTTAGGGTGTATGCTTCATAGACTGGATGATATGCTAATATTAGCGTAACCATATTTTCTGTAGGGGATTATGCTTAAGGGATGCTTTAAAATAAATGTGAATGCTCTTTTTGCAGGTTGTTTAAATCCTTAAGAATAATCCAAGTTAGGACAGGTGGGCTTAGTTACCCATGTGTAGGGTGCTAAGTCCAAATAACAAATACAACTACTTGGGATTATATGTATATTTAGCTAACCTCTATTTTAGGTGTAGTTATATTTACTTTTCCCACATAAATGTAATTTTTGCAATAGGAATTATGAATAGTGCTATGGGGGATTAGGATGAGCAGTAGCTAGAAGGCTTTGTCCTGGGGTGCCCTATGATTCCTTTGAAGCAAGCACCATCCAAATCAAAGAAGAAACCAAATCAGAAATGGTGATACGAAGAAAGAAGACCCCCATAGCATTTAATACAATTATAATTTCTCTCTTTGGGTTGTAGGGTGGTACCCGACCACACCGGCCTTTTATTCTTTTACGATATTTTATATAATTGTTTGATGTTATGTTTACATTGTGCATTAGAATGGCATGCTTTTTATAGTTTCTTAAATGATTGATGCTTTAATGTGTGGCTTGGATACAATTAGGCTCTTAGGATAAAAATAACTTTTCTACCCAACTAATCACTCATAACTAAATTTTAAACAACTCATAACCTCATCACAAAGCCTAATACATAAATAAGATAATTAAAAGATTTAGCCCCTTAGTATGGTTGTATGTTTCACATCATGCATGCATATTCTTTCTCTCTTGAAAATGAAGGATCTCCATCCTTGTTTGATATGAAAATGCTTGACCTATGAGGGCATCCCTTGTGGTGGAGAACACCTTCTTCTATTTGACCCATATTTCATCATGCATTTAAGCATGATAAAGAAAAAACCTAAATCAAAATAATGTGTTTAAAATGAAATAAAATTTGAAAAGATTTTGCATCTATAGATTAAGTCATATGCTTATACCACTCATGCTCTAGTCTCTTAGGGAGTGTGTTTAGGACTTCAGTCTCTTTCTAATTAAATAACTACCTTAGCTATCTTGCAATTCATAAGACTTGAATACATGGTTTTAAAATCATAGGAGGAGTTAACTGGTAGCCACTCTAGGCGGTATAAGTCCAGAAGTCAGACAATTTATTCTCTCCTATGGAGGTAAACCCTTATGTCCACCTGTTGCTTAGATTTAGATTGTGCTTTAGCTCGTACTAAAGCTCTTTAGATTTAGGATCTAGCTTAGCTACAAGCATAAAACCTCATAAAACCTCTCATTCTCACAACCTTGTGTTGATGGATTATAAGCCCTAGTAATCTAATTAAATTTCAACTCAAAACCTATAAATCTCTTCAACTTAAAAATTATAAAGCCCAACCATATGATAGATTGGAATGCTCACTAGGATTCCTAGTAACATGAGCATTTTTTTACTTATTTCATTTGGTTTCCAAAAAAATAAGTCTTCTCCTTGAACTTTCCCAAATGATTTTCCAAATACAACCAATCCTTTGATAGTCTAACGAAATCTTTGGAGATGATAATTGTCTACTTTAATCAAGAGTATTCTTAAGAAATTTTATTTCCTAAGATGTAATTAACTATGGAGGCCTACCTCCATAGGGAACCTAAGAACCTGGTTTAATATAAACTCTACTTTATTCATCCATATAAAGTAGGAGAAAAATCTCTGGTACATTCGAAGACTTATCATTCCTTAGGAGTCCTTATTACATGATTAGGTCCACTGTAGGGTGATGCCTCTATCTTTCAAGATAGTACATCATACCTCAATGTTGTATCCGATCACCTCAAAAAGGCAACCCCTACCCCCTCCCCCCTCCCCATCCAAACATAAACACCACAAGTCCCTCTGCCATGTTCTTTGAATCCTCTCAACATCATCCTTTCTTTTGGGAGTTTGGAGATATGATCCTCAAGTAGGCAAGGGTTCTTAGACTCATAATATTGACTGATACAGCTGGGTCAACGAACTCTAGATAGTCGATATCTGCCAACATCCACTATAATGTAAAGAGGCAACTGTGCTCGACCGTCCCTAGGAGTAAGTCTTCATCCCTGAATGTAACTAAACAAAAACCTAAACATAAACAATAAAATAAATAAATAAAATCTAAAAAGAAATAAAAATAAAACCTAAACCCTAAACTAAAATAAACCTAAACCTACACTAAAATAAATTAAACTTAAATAAGTAAAACATAAACCTAAACCTAAATTAAATAAAATAAAATAAACTAAAAATAAACCTTAAACTAAAAATAAACTAAAATAAACCTAAAATAAACCTAAAAAATAAAAACCTAAACCTACACTTAAAATAAAAATAAAACCTAATAAAAAATACATAAAATAAACTAAAAATGAACCTAATCTAAACTAAACTAAAAAATAAATAAAAAAACTAAAATAAATAAACTAAAATAAATAATAATAAACCTAGATAATAAAATAAAATAAAATAAACTAAAATAAATAAAATAAACTAAATAAACCTAAACCTCTAGTTTACTTTAAAAAATAAAAATAAATAAAATACCACCCTGACCCTAACCCTAAACTAAACTAGCTAAACCAACCTGAGCCTAAACCCTAAACTCCTACCTACCCTGAGCTCTAAATCCTGCCAGACTTAGACCAAAACCAACCAGCCCTAAACCCTAAACCCTAAATCAAAAACTAAACCCTACCAGATCCTACCCTGGCCCCCCAGGCCCCCTAAACCCACTAAAAATGACCACTAACCTAAGCCTGAGCCTAAATCTTTTGTGCCTACCCTAAGACCCTAGGCCCTAGGCCTGACCCTGACTATACTCCATGGGCCCTGGGCCCTGGGCCCTACCACTGGCCATAGCCATGGGCCACAAACCCTAAACCAACCTGAGCCCTAAACCCTAAATGCCACTACCCAATAAACCTATAAATAAATAAATCATGACCTAAATAATAAGATAAATAAAATAAACTCTAAACTAAGCCTGACCTAAAATAAAATAAAATAAACTAAATAAAATAAAAACCTAAACTAAATTAAAAATTAAAATAAATAAGCATAAAACTTAAAATAAACTTATAAATAAAAATAAAATAAAATAAATAAAATAAAATAAAATAAAAATCTATAAAAACTAAAATAAAAAAATAATTAAAAAAATAAAAATAAACTAAAACCTAAACTAAAATAAAAAAATAAACAAAATAAAATAAACCTAAACTTACACTAAAATAAATTAAACTAAAATAAATAAAACATAAACCTAAACCATAAACTAAATAAAATAAAATAAACTAAAATAAACTAAAACCTAAAAAACCTAAATAAACCTAAAATAAAACAAAACCTAAACCAACCTAAATAAACTAAAATAAAAACCTAAAAGTAAATAAACCTTAAATAAAATAAACTAAATAATAAAATAAAAAATAAAATAAAAAATAAAATAAATAAAATAAATAAAATAAACTAAATAAAAAGAAGAAATGTTGAATACAAATTTATTCTCAGTTAATAAAAAAAGCCAAAAATCCTAAACCCTAAACTAAAACTTGAACCAAAAACCTAAAACCTAAACCTTAAACCCTAAACCCTAAACACTAAATGCTAAAACCCTAACCACAACCTTACCCTAAACCCTACCCCTACAAACCCTAAACCCTAAACCACCAAACCTAAACTAAACTAAACTTAAAATAAAATAAATAAAAATAAAATAAATTAAATATAATAAAATAAAACAAAAAATAAAAATAAACTAAAACCTAAACCTAAAAAAGATAAAAATAAAAAAAAAAATAAAATAAAATAAAAATAAAATAAACCTAAAAAAAAAAAAAAAAATAAAATAAAACATAAAAATAAAAAAAAAAAAAAAAAAATAAAATAAAATAAAATAAAATAAAACTAATTAAAACCTAAAAATAAACCTATAAAACCTAAAATAAATAAAATAAAATCAAACCCTAAACTAAAAAATAAAACTAAACCTAAAAATAAAATAAATAAATAGATAAAAGAAACTAAACTAAATAAATAAAATAAACTAACATAAATAAAATATAAACCTAAACCTAAAATAAATAAACTTAAAATAAAACTAAAATAAAACTAAAATAAAATAAACATAAAATAAACTAAAAAAATTAAACCTAAAAGATAATAACCAAAAATATAAAATAAAATAAACTAAAACTAAAAAAAACCTAAACAAAACCTAAAAATAAATAATAAAACTAAACTAAAATTAAAACTAAACTAAATAAAATAAAATAAACTTAAATAAAATATAAAATAAACTAATCTGGTTTGCTTAATAAACTTAACCAACCCTACACTAAATCCTAAATCCTCCCAAACCTACCACAACCTACTGAGCCCTGACCTGCATGCAAACTAGCCAACCCTATCTGGGCCCTCACTGTCCCAGATCCTAAACCCTACCCTGGCTAACATCACCTGGCCCTGGCTACTAGGCCCTAGATCCTGCCAAATAAACCCTAAACCTGACCACTGACCCCAGGCCTTGAGCCACTGGGCCACTGATCTGATCCTGAGCTCACCTGACTGGCCCTACCTCCAAACTGCACTGGGCCACACCTCTACCACCTAACCTTAAAAACACCAAACTACCAGGCCAGCCCAAACCCTAAACTTGGGCCTGACCTACCTAAAGAATAAGGCCTAAACCTAAACCTAAATAAATAAAATAGATAAATTAAAATAACCTAAACCTGAGGTAAAGAAATAAATTAAAATTAAATAAATAAATAAAATAAACTACTAAAATAAAATAAACCTCTATAATAAAATATAAACTAAACTTGAAATAAATATATAAATAAAATAAAAATAATAAAATACACCTAAAAATAAAAAACTAAAAAAAAAAATAAAACCACTAAAATAAAATAAACTTAAACTAAACTAAATAAAATAAACCTAAACTAATCCTAAAACTAAATCTAAACCTAAACCTAAACTAAATAAAATAAAATAAACTAAAACCTAAACTAAATAAATGAAACCTAAAATAAACTAAAATAAACCTAAACTAAATAAATAAAAACCTAAACCTAAACCTAAAATAAAAATAAAACTTACCTAAAATAAATAAAACTCAACTAAAAATAAATGACCTAAACAACTAAACAAACCTAAACTAAAATAAACAAACTAAATAAATAAACAAACTAAATAAAAAATAAAAGTAAACTTAAATATAAAAATAAACTAACTTAGACCTAAACTATTGGTTTAATTAAAAAACTCTAAATCCTCTAAACCCTAAACCACACACTAACTACACCTACCCTAACCAACTAAACACCAAACCAAACCCTAAACTAAAACTACCTAAACCCTAAACCCTAAACCCTAACCCTACCTCCCTACCAAAACCCTAAACCTAAACTAAACCTAAACTTCTAAAAATAGATAAAAAACCAATAAAAAAAATATAATAAACCTAAATAAACTAAATAAAATAAAACAAATAAAACATAATGAAATATAAAATAAAAATAAATAAAAATAAAATAAATAAAAATAAACCTAAAAAATAAATAAAATAAATAAACCTAAACTAAAAAAATCTAAAATAAAAAAATATAAATAAATAACTAAATAAACTAAATGAAATAAATAAAACCTAACCTTAAAATATAAACTAAATTAAATAAACTAAAATAAAATAAAATAAAATACCTAAACTAAAATAAAACCTAAAAATAAACCAAAATAAAACCAAAACCTAAACCTAAAATAAAATAAAATATAAAAACCTAAAATAAAATAAAACCTAAAACTAGAAAATAAAATAAAATAACTAACTAAAAGATAAATCTAAATAAACCTAAAAAAAATAAACTAAAATAAAAAACCTAAACTAAAATAAATAAACCAAAAATAAATTAAACTAAATAAAATAAACCTAAATAAAATAAAATAAATAAACAAATAAATAAAGATTAACTAAAATATCTTAAACCTAGGTTTGTAATTTAAAATCTTACCAACCCTACCTGACCCTACCACCCTACCTGACCCTAACCCTAAAACAAACCCAAAAATCTGACCCACAAACCCCCAACCAAACCCACCTCCTAAACCCCACACTAAACCTAAACCACAACCCTACACTAAACCCAAACCCTAATCTTAAACCCAAACCTAAACCACAAACCACCCTAACAACCCTAAACCCTAAATGTAAACCTCTAAACCCTACAAAACATTGTAAACCCTAAACTCTAAACCCCAAATCCTAAACTAAACTTGAAATAACTAAATAAATTAAAAAAATAAACCTAAACCTAAACCCAAATAACCTAAACCCAAATCTAAACCCACAAGAATGGGAACCTTGACTCAAACATCACTATCATCATAGATAGTGGTGGAGGTGAAGGTGGGGGTGCGATTATCGTGGTGGTGGGGGATCCAGGTGTCGGATATGGAGGAGGTGGTCGAGCGTGGTGGATGGAGGTGGGAGGGCGAGGTTATAGTCATGGTGGTGGTGGAGAGAGATTAGGGATATGATGGTGGATCTACTTGAAGAGGCTGGGGTGGTTCGATGGGAACTAGAAAGCGAGGAATGGATCAATGCTTATGGAATTATGACTTTATAGTAGAGACAGTTCTAGTTATCTAAGGTTTTTGATTTGCTCCATGCGTGCTCATTTTTTATCTATGTTGTTGCTTGTGTCTTAGAAAACTTGGTGTGTTATTGGGTTGATGAAATCGAAAAGAAGAAATGTCGAATATGAATTTTTTCTGTGTTAAAAAAATAACCTAAAAACTCTAAAGCCTAAATTAAAACCTAAACCCTAAACCTAAAACCTAAACCCTAAACCCTAAACCCTAAACCCTAAACCCTAAAAATCTAAACCCTAAACCCTAAACCCTAAACCTAAACTTAAATAAACTAAACTAAACTAAATAAAACCTAAACTAAATAAACCTAAATAAACCTAAATAAATAAACTAAACCTAAACTAAAATAAAATAAAAACTAAACTAAATAAAATAAACCTAAACTCCTAACCCCGTCAACCCCATGTCCCTTGCAGTGCTTTGTCGATTTCATTTCCCCCTTCTTTGGCGCATCCCTGTGTTGCATTTTTTTGTGTATCATTCATCATTCTCGACCAATTTCTAGAGTTTTTTCAATCTTCATCTGCTCGCGTGATGTTTCTCTTTTGATTATGGTTTTTTCAATCATCATCATTCTCCTATTTCAGATGATCTAGATAAGGCATCCAATTTTATGGGGATTTCTAAACCAACTTCCATTCTAGCTATTAAATCCTTTAAGGATGCACTTTCTGGTTAGAGCTCTACCTCTTCTAACTCGATGAATCTGATTTTGACTACTTTCTGAGGTATGCCAACGATCATGTGTTCAGATCTTGATGTTGAAAATCTTGCAAAACTTTTTGAATTTACTTTCATTGGAAAAATTTCTTTGCGTCGGCTGAATTTGGATAAGATATGATCTTTTTTTCATAACCTTAAATTTTTGGGTGCTTTCTCTATTTGTTTGATCAATCCAAGACATATTCTGATTCAACTTACAAATAAATTGGATTATTCAAGGGTTTTTCACATTGATCTTATTTTGTCTTTAATTATCAAATGCATTTGTTGAAATGGTCTTTACTTTTTGATATAAAAAAAATTACCTATTGCTGCTGTGTGGTTAGCTCTTCTAAATATGAGAATATATTATGTTACCCATTAGGTTTTATTTGCTGTTAGGGCTCTTTTCGGATGACCACTCCAAATTGATTAGGCAACTACTGTGAGATTCTGTCCTTCTATTACTCGTATATTGGTTGAACTTGACATATCTAAAAACATCCTAAGGATGTCTAGATCGGATCTGAAAAGTTTGGTTATTTATAAAGGTCAAATTTGAAAAATTTTGGTTTTCTAGTCCCATTACAAGATACGTGATCATGATAATTCGGAGTGTTTGGTTCTTCACCCGCATCATAAAAATTTTTTTGAATGATCCTAACTCTAAATTAGCTACTGATAATGTTGATAAAGCTATTTTTATGCCTAAAAATAACTTAAATGTTGATATTAGGTCAGATTCTTTGGAATCTTCTGATGTTCCTAAAATTACTATTTCTACTTTTCATTCTGACCATGACAAAGGTGTTAATAATGTTGAAAAAGGTGATTTGTCCAATAACCTTTCTTTATATGAGAATATACCTATTATGGTTAATTCCAAATTCAAAGAGGCAGAAAACAAATGATGATTCATTCTCTAATGAGTCTATTCCCGCTTCTTTTCCTGCATTAATTGATGAGAATGAGGTTTTAAATGATAACTTGAATGATAACTTGAATGTGGCTGAAATTCTTGAGCAAAACACTGATTTTGACAATGGGAATTATGGTTTGATTGGTATAATTTCTTCTTCTTCCCCTAATTCCAAGATTGATCTTATTCTAATCCCACTTTTCAACAAAATGCTGATTTGGAAGAGGAGAAAGTTGTGATTAGATATGTTCTTTCTAATCCTTATCCAATCAATAATATTCCTAATTAATCTCTTTTTGATGGTGACACTTTGGATAAAACCAAAAAATTCTAGACTATCTTTAAAAAGAAAATTAAGAATTCTAAGATGCAACCTTGTAATCTTGTCAAATCTACTAGATCTGGATCCTCTTCACATAAATAATGTGTTGTTTCAATTTTTGGCATAGGATTGGATTTGTTATTCTTTCTCTCTTTCTTTATTATTATCATTTAATTTCAATTTATAATTTTTCTTTATGTGTTATTCTCTTATTTGGAATGTTAGATGGATTGGTACATGTCATAATCATTAAAAATCTCTAATTAACAATATCTCTTTACTTATTGTTATTGAACCTCTTATACATGCTGATAAAATCAATCATGTTGCTAGAATTATTGGTTTCAGTAATTTTTCTCTAACATCAACAATAAAATTTGGTGCTTTTGGAATAGCTTATTAAATATCTTAATTTTCGATGATCATCAACAAGTTGTCAATGCTTATATTTCTTTGGGTGATTTTTGTGTGTTTGGCTCTTTTATTTATGCTTCTTGTGATAGAGCTAGAATGTTCTTTGGGAGAATTTGAAGTTTGATCTTTCGTTAACAAACCTTGGTTGGTTGGGGTGATTTCAACACTATTCTGTATTCATCTGGAAGATGAGGTGGTGCTCTCATAATATTCATTATATGTAAGAATTTTCAAATATGATTCTTGATTGCAATTTTATTGGCATTGGTTTTAATGGCTCTAATTATACTTGGAAAAATTGTAAGCTCTAGCAACATCTTGATAGAATTCTTTACAACTCTCATTGGATTAATTAATGGCCTCTTATTTATATTGACCATTTGAGTAGAAATTTTTTTGATCTTGCCCCTCTTTTGGTTTATATTAAAGATAACTCTAAAAGATTAAACACCTCGTCCTCTTTTAGATTTCAAAATATGTGGACTCAGCATATGGATTTTCTTAAAGTCATGGCCATTAATTGGATTACCCCTTTACACTTGATAATTCAATTAGGGGTATGCATAGATTATGGTTTAAGCTTAAAAGACTCAAACAAAATCTGGTTTTGTGGAACAAACATTGTTTTAAAAATCTTTTTGCTAATATAAAAAACATGGAACCTTTGGTTTATGGCTTGTAAATACTATTTTGACTGATTCTTCTAAGCTTAAGGATTTGAATGAAGCAAAATATAATCTTATTAATTATTAGAATATTGAAGAGACCTATTGGTGGAAAAAAAACTAGTAAAACATATTGGCGATGGGGATAGGAATACTGTATTTTCATGCTTTATTTAATAAAAGAGAGCTTTAAATTCTATCCAAAAAAATTAAAAGTGATAATGGAGATTGGATCACTATTAATGTAATTAAACATTATGTTATTAACCATTTTAGAAATATGCTTAATAAAACTCTTATGAAGCTATTTCTAATTTAGCATTTGATCCCCTCTATTATTACCAATGATGACAATCATTGGCTTACTAGGTTGCCTGCAGAAGATGAGATTGGCAAAGTTCTCAATAGTATGAACATTGATTCTATTACTGGTCCAGAGGCTTATACTACTCATTTTTTTCAAAATTGTTGGTCTATTATTAAGCATGACTTAATTGATGCTATTGTTGATTTCTTTATTGGTAATCCTCTCCCTAAATATTTTTCAAGCACTTCCATTATTCTCATACCTAAAAATGATGATCAAGATTGTTGGACTGATTTTAGAACTATTAATCTTTGTACTTTCTTTAATAAATTGATTTCTAAAATTTTTGCTAATATACTGAGTCCTTTGCTTCAAAAAATTATCTCTTTCAACCAAATTGTATTTATTAGAGGGATATCTATATCTAATAATATTCTTCTTGCTCAAGAGCTTATTCATGATTTGGATGTTCCAACTAGAGGTGGTAACATCCTTTTTAAATTAGATATTTCTAAAGCCTTTGATAATATCTCTTGGGATTTCCTTTTAAATATCTTGCATTTATTTGGTTTCTCTGATAATTTCATTAACATTATTAAAAACTATATTAATAATTTCTAGTTTTCTATTCTTCTTAATGGTGAAGTTTTAGGCTTTTTCCTTTCTTCTCATGGTCTGAGACAAGGAGATCCTTTATCCCCTTCTTTGTTTATTATTGCTATGGAATACCTTTCTAGGAGTTTAAATGATTTATTCAATAATAATCCTAGCATGTACTTTAGAACTCTTGGTGGTATCCCAGTTTCTCATCTTAGCTATGTTGATGATTTCATTATCTTTTCTAATGCTCCCTTTCATTATATCAAAAGTCTTAAAAATTTTTAAATAATTTTGGTAGAGAAAGTGGTCTTTCTATTAATGAAAGCAAGAGATGCTTTATTACGTCCTCTAAAATTTCTAATAACAAAATCAATCATATCTTGAGAATCACTAACTTTAAACACCAACAACTTCCTATTAAATATCTGGGTGCTCCTCTTTTTAAAGGTAAAAAAAGATGCCATATTTTTGATGAGCTTATCCAAAAAATTTCTAATAAAATTTTGGTGTGGGAATTTCACTTACTTTCTTTTGGTGGCAGTCTTACTTTGCTTAAGAGTACTCTTAATTCGATGCCTTTATATCTTATTCAAACCATTATCCCTACTAATTCTATCTTAAATAGAATTGATCGTCTCCTTAATAAATTTTTTTGGGCCTCTAATAATTCGATTAAAAGGATGCATTGGACTTCTTGGCATAAATGTTGTGGTCCTCGGGTGAAGGTGGCTTGGTACTATTAAAAGCTATTACTACCTTCTCACATAAACTCTAGTGGAATTTTAGAAAAATTGATAGCCTCTAATTTTATGATAGCTAATATTGCCAGGTAAGCACCCTCTAATCTGTACTTATAAAGTGGGCAACTCCACGATTTGGAAAAGGCTTTTCTCCAATAAATGGGAGGCTGAATCCTTGATATCTTGGGGTATAAATTTTGGGATCTTCTTTCTTTTGGCAAGACAATTGGATTGGTGGTGTTCTATTGACTATCTATCTCCATTCTACTGCTACTAAAGTTAACTCCTTTTGGCTTAATAATAGGTGGAATGATAGTAAACTTATCGAATTTATTCCTATCTATCTTTTGGATAAATTTTCTGATATTCCTATCCTTTCCAACAAGCCTGGTCAAATTGTTTTTTAAGCTCTATTATAATGGTGATTTTATTCTTAAAGAGGCTTGGATTTAAATTAGAGCTGCTCATATTTCTTCTAATGTATTTGTTAAACTTTGGAATAATATCATCCCTATCTCTTATTCTGTACTTACATGGAGAATTCTGAAAAACTTCATTCTTGTTGATTCCTTGCTCTGGGATAAAGGTTTTCATTTGCCTTCCAAATGTTATTGTTGTTTTCATATTGAAAATGTTAATCATGTTTTTTTTTCAATGGTGTTATTATCTCTAAATTATGGTTTTGGTATGATGGTCTTTCTAATACTAACCATTTCCATGGTTTTCTTTCTTTATATCAACTTCTTGAAGCCTGTTTCCAAAAAACTGTGAAAGGACATATCAAAGTTTTAATTGTCATTACCCTTATTTGGTTCATATGGATGGATTGAAATAATGCTAAATATCATGGCATTCCAATGAATCATAAAAGGATTATTTCTATAACCAAAGAAAAAAATTCATGTTTTATTTAATGCTAATTTAATTAGTAACATATGTTTTAGAGGATGCAAATTTATGGCCAAAAAATTTGGTCTTTACCTACCTGAGATAACTTTCTGTAAAGAAGATAGGATTATATATTCGATAAAAACCTTATAAAAATATTATTAAAATTAATATAGATGGCTCTATCTCTCAGAATACTTTTGGTTGTGGTGATATTTTTAGGGATTTTAATGGTAATGTCATTTGTGCTTTTGCTTATCCTCATAAATCTTATTATCTTATCTATGCTGAATTAATGGCTATAAACAAAGCTATTGAAATTTATTTGTAAAAATGTTTCTTTAATATTTGGATTAAAGTTGAGGCTCTCTTACTCATTGACATGCTGACTTCCACTAAGATGGGGAATGCAGATTTATTCTACCTTCTTAATCATACTAGAATACTCCTCTCTCAAGTATTGTTGACATCACTTTTGGAGTGAGCTCTCAACTTTCTCATCATAGATCTAGGACTCTCATAGACACTAAGAGTTCCTTAGTCTTAAGACACTTCTAGTGATTAGGTGAACACTTAACCTAACCATAGAGACTTAGATGAGTTAGCCATAGGAATGGGTTGTGCCTTAGAGATTTAGGAAGACTTGCCTACCCTATAGCCCAAACCCAATCCTTGCTTCCCTCTTTCAAACTCAAACCTTAAATTCAAAATTCCAAACCCCAAAATCAAATCCAACAATCAAATGATTAAAATCCATTAATAAATTCAAACTCTGAATCCCTTTTGGAGCCCTTTGGTTTTATCTTGTGGACATAGCCTTAACCAAATCCAAATCAGCCCCAATACAATTGATTTTCTCAATTATCAAATTCAATCTCAGATCAAATTTTAAATCATGAATCAATTCTAAACTCCAAATGATTGAAACCCATGATTAAGTCCAAATTCTAAAATCTTTCCCTAAGCCATATGAACCACCTTCATATGCTTAGCTCCTTCAAACCAACTCAAGCTTGGTTGATTTCTTTATAAATCAATCATTCCTTCATGTATATTCAAAATATAAATGAAATTTAAATTCAAACCATTCAAATCAAATCAATAAAATAAACCAAATCAAGACCCTTCTTGCCATATGGACTCACCTCCATAAACCTAATCAAATCTTGATCGAATGAACCCAAACATGATTCCTTTATAAATCAATCATTTCTTCATTTATAATTATAAATATAAGTGAAACCCACCCTCCAATGACCAAAAAATCAAACCAAATCAAAACCCAAGTTAGCCCTTTGACCTACATCCCTAAGCTTAATCATTTGCTTTCAAATCACTCCAAACTCAAGTGATTTTCTCATAACCCATTTATATCTTCATTTATATTCATAAATATAAATGATATATATATATATATATTCAAATGACCAAAACTAAACTCAAATCAAATCAAATTTCTAATTTTAGCCCTTTAAGCCAAACTTTTGAACTTGGCTAAATGAAATCAACTCAAAACTCATGGATTTCTTCATGATTCAATTATTCCTTCAATCATTGATCCAAATATAAACATCAACCACCATTATCAAACCAAATCCAAGTCAACCCAAATCAAGCCCAAATTGACCCTTTTGACTTGAAATTGTCATATGAACCAAAACCCATTTGGCTCCAAACCAATTGTAATTGGATTTATATTTCAATCCTAAGCATATGTGGGTTCAACTAAATTTGATCAAACCAATCGACCCATTTAGGCTCACTTGATCAAAAGTAACTTAAAATATCTTTCTGAGCCAAGTTCTAATCCAACCCAAATTGGATTGAACTAAGCCCATCCAAACCTCAATCATGATCAACAATCATCATGGAACCTAGCCATTGACCAAGTCAACATTTAGCCCAAATGAAACCAAAATAAGCCAAAATCTATCATATGCCAAATTAATTAAAACCATTGACACAAAGTCATTCATATCAATGATTAAACATGACCAAACCATCAATTGATACAAACCAAGCCTAATTGGGTTGACCTGTTGACAAATTGGCCTAAAAGCCAAAATAGATCAAATCATGATTTAATCCAAATTGATTGCAACCAATAGCTCAAGTTCATTCTAAATCACTTATTGAACTTGGTCAAATCCATGATTGAGCCCAAGTTGAAAATTGGTCAACTTGACCCAACCTAGTCCCAAATTGACCTAAAAGGTCAAATTGACAAAATTCAAAATTCCAAATTAAACCAAACTAAAGCCTATAATCATTTTCAATCAACCAATTGAACTTTTCGACACCTAACCCAACCCAATTTGGTCAAATTGGTCAACTTGACAAATTTGACCCTTTTGAATCCAAATGAGTCAAATCCAAACCTAGACCAAATTAATTGAACCAAAACTCCCAAATCATCATATGAACCTAACCCAAGCCTTAGTTTGACCCAATTTGACCAATTGGTCAACCCAACCAACCTAGTCCAAATGAAACCCATTTGACCAATCCAAGCCAAACCACTCAAATCAACTTAGGGATCTATGGCTGACCTAACTCAAAAACTCACCTTAAGTCAGCCTAAGACCTCTTTAAAAGCCAAGTGAGCCCCACCAAGGGGATTAGCCATCAAACCATTGGATTTAAATCCTGAAACCATTAGATCCAAGCTAAAGTCAACCTTCCCATCCCCATGGCAGCTCATTTGCACTCCATGGAAACTTCTCCTAACCCACCTAGCTAACCTCTCACTCTAAGTCGGCCAAGGACCATTGGGAGGTGAGTTGACTCACCTCCAACCCAAATTAAGCACCCATTGGATCCAAGCCTTTGAATCCTTGCACAATGGGTCAATGACAACCTCCTATCACTCCTACAATTCCTAGCATGCTACCCTAACTTGATGGAGACAAGTTTGACAGCCAGATGACAGTGGAGGTGTAAATCATGCTGCCCATCCATCAATGGGAAATAGGAGTATACCCCTCAATTGAGCATTTTGCACACACTTACATTGTGAGCCTCCTCCTGCCATTTCTAAAATCCCCAAAGTGATTCCAAGCCTTCCATTGCTCCAAAATTTGGATTTCCCATTCTGCAGCAAAGTCAAAATAGGGGAGGACAATCTTGAGCAATACTCCCTCATTTCACAATCAATCCCAAATTCCTCTTAGCCACAGCATCACCATACCCTATCAAAGCGAAACAAACTAATTCCCAAGCTTCCAAGTAATGGGAGGAGTGAATTTGATTAGAGCAGAGCCCCTTGCATGCATGGATTGGTCAACCAAGGCTTCCACAACAAATCAAGCTCAAAGCTTTTCAACAAGGCCTCTCCTCAACTAGGCGAAGCTACCTCCAATATTGCACTGCAAGATATTAGCTCTGGTGAGCTAATTTTAGAAATTAAGGCTTGTATGGAAAAGTGGGTTGGTCCTTTGTAAAGTAAATTCAAATTTCATGGAAAATTGACCGTTGGATGCATGTGTCTCCCTTCCTCGAAGGTGTGGGAAGAATTTAGAGACAATTCAAGCTTAGGTGAGCTTAGATCAAATGTGGGAAGATGGAAGACATCCGTCTTTCATCATTCACGAATGGGATAGATCATGAGCCATCCCTATCGTGTGATTAGGATGAACGACTTTGATCAAAGATCACGGTAGAGCCTTCGATTCCTTCCCTAAATCATGGATCGAGTTGTGGCCATCTGATCTTAGATCAGATGGTCCATAGAGAAAGCGCATCCACCACCGGCTGAGTCAGCGTGTGGATGTGATTACTTAAATAGCCTTCGATTCCTTCCCTAAATGTGCCACATCAAAAGCATGCCACATCAGCTTCCACCTTGCTCGATGACATTAAGGCTTTAATTAAGGCTAATTAAATGATTTTTAATCCTAAAACTTCCTAAAATCAAAACTAATTGTAGAAAAATCCAAAAAAAATATAAACTTAGGCTCATTTTGAAGATATTTCAGAGTAGAATCTAAAAAAATTATCATTAATTAATTTGAGCAGTGATTTTGGCTTAATTAGGGTTTTATCATAAATCTAATTTAGCTTAATTACACCTTAAATAAGCACTCAATTAATCTCAAACTTTCTATGGATGTTTAGGGGGATGACCTCTGCCTTCACAATTTTTTCTAGGATTTTATTGATTGCTTAATTAGGAAAATTACTTGATTAATCCCTAATCACTCTCTTAATCTAATTAATCATAATTAATGAATGAACAATAACTTGATTAATCATTTAAACATAATTATCTCTGTTGAATAGTAAGATAAGTTAGGGGATGTGATTGGGGAGGCTTTCCTTAATTAATTCCTAAGTTTTCTTTACCTTTAAAAATCAAATAATTAATGGTTAATGGAATGATTAATTGAATAATTAAGTGATTAATCTTCAAAATAAATAAATCGTGTCTAATTGAATGTTGAAGGATTGATTAGATTGCCTTTGATCCCTTCCCCAAATTTCATCATTCAAATTAAAACATAATAAAATTATTTAATCAATTAAATAAAGGCTTAATAAAATTAAAATTAAGAATCAATTCATCCACACCTAAGAAACCTTTAATTGATTTTAAGTAGTTCCTTGGGTGTTCAATAACCCAAGGTGAGATAAAATTATGGTTCACATGTGTGAGGAAATCATAAAAGTAATTAAGTGAGATCCCTTAAGATTATTTAACTTTTAATCATAAACCAATTGCATTAGGCCCCTTTCATTTCTTAGGAGCATTGAAAATTTACTTTTCCTATGGTTGCATAACATATTGGCTTATCATTAATTAGTTAATTAACTTAAGGTGATATAGGCAAGGGTTAATTAATTCACTTAATTCATTCCTTAACCTAATTAAAACATAAAATCAACTTAAATATTCTTCATTAAACCAAATTAATTCATATATGGGGAATTGGGCTAGGATTAGCAAACCTCTCACATATTTTCTAAATCAAATCAAACTCAAAGTTAAAAATGTCTTTAAAGAATCTTGGATTATTTTAAATAGCCTTATTTAATATGATTATTCTTAGAAATTAATTGGGGTGAATGAAATCATATGCTTACATTCCTTTACTTCTATCCAATCATGCTAAATATTGATTTCCATATGAAATCATGCATTCATTTCTTTTAAAATTAATTAAATGAAATGTTTTCTTTTATGTCAAATTGCATGTGTTAACTTAAATTAAAATACGTGTGGCTATTATCACTATTAAATCAAAAGTTATTTTCAAAACCAATAAATAAATTATTATAAATGAAGTAATTTTAATTATAAATATCTATAAGCTTGTATGTGATGATAGTATAAGATGTGTAATAAGAAGTTCTCTCCATCACTTAACATGGATTCACATAGGATTTGCAAGTGTATAGTTCATTTGAAAAGAACACAGCATTTGCCTAAAATCTATTCATATGCATATTCATGTTAAGACTAAGGAAGTATTTCATATCACATATGTAAATCACATAATCATATCAAACATAATTTCTTACATGATTCCCTATTAATGTGATTCTTTTTGTACATTCATATGTATTTGAAAAAAGTGGTATACTAGCCTAGACATCCTGGAGCTGTGAGGCTTTATGTAGCCTGAAGTAGGTTTAGTATCTTATGCTCTTATTGTAGAAAACAATGGCATCATACTCACTTAAAACCGTTATATATATGCATGTATGGTGTGGCCAATGAATGAAGAATTATAAATCAAATAAATCAAGTATAACCTTTTGCATGGATTTTCCTATCCTTATAGTCATTCATACATTTACATGTATCTAAGAAAAGTAGTATATTAGTCTAGACATCACGAGGCTATGAGGCTTTAAGTAGCCCTAAGCAGTTCTTATACCTTACACCCTGGTGTTGAAAATAATGGCACCGTGCTCACTTAAAACCTTTATACATGTGAATATATATTTAGCTAATGGATGAAAAATCCCTCTTTTCTATATAATAAAGACATACATTCATAATTTAATCCAAAAAAATGAAATATTTCAATTTCAAATACACTTCTTTGCATTCATCATCAAAGTATGCAAAGATTTTATTTCATGTATAGTATGGTTATCCATATGCATGATCTACATGATGGAAAGAAATGAACGAATGTGTGTTTTATGATAGTAATCCATTCTAATTAATCCTAAGATTTCTTTCTTATTGAATAGGGTTATTTAGAGTGAACCTAAACTTAGGGCTAATTAAAACACATAATAAACCATTCACTAAAAAAAATTCATTAATTAACTTACCTTAGAAATGTCTTAAGATAGGGATAAAAAAGATATTCCCTCACTTTCTTCTCTTTATAATACTTAGTTACTAACTGTGGGCTATATGAAATAAAAGAAAACACTAAGTAAGATCTTCAAATCAACTAAACCACTTAAAGAGAAATCAACCCTTTATAAATTAAATCCCTCATACTTAGCAAATCATAACTCTAAAGCCTAGTAATGACATACCACACAAGCTTTAACACATGCACATTAGTCTAAGTCACTATTTCTAGCTTTTATATTAGGGTGGTGCATGGTTTGATGAATATTTTATTTTGTGCTGAATTGTTTTATACTGGATGTTAGGTGTATGTGCGTATTCTGGATGTTAGGCTGACATTAGCTTAATCATGTTTTATGTAGGAGGTCATACTTAAGGGGCCATTATAATAAAAATAAAAATGCTTTTTGTTGTACAGGTTGCTTAGCCCCTAAGCATATCCCAAGTTAGGATAGGTGGACTTGGTTACCCATGTGTGGGGTGCTAAGTCCAAATTATTCATATAACTACTTAAGTTTTATAGTGTGTTTATTTAACACTTATTTTGCAGGTGTTGCTAGATATACTTTCTTCTCTTTTAATGTGATTTTTGCTTTAGGATTAGGATAAGTATTATAAGGGATTAGGATGAATATTGGTTATAAGATCAAGTCTTATAAACCATGTGATGTCTTTGGAGCAAACACCATCCCAATTAAGCTAAAAGAAAGAAAGAAATGGAGCAAATCAAAAATGAATAAATGAAAGATAAAGAGTGAAGAGTGGAGGATAAAGAATGAAGACCCCCATAACACTTATCATTTTATAATTATAATTATTCTATCATTATATCGAGATGTATAAGGGTAGAGCTTAGCTACCCACATTTTTTTTGGGTTGTACGGTGGTATCCGATTGCATCAGTCTCTTATTCTTTTGTAATAGCTTTATAAAATTGTTAGATATTTTATTTAGCTTGTGCATTAGAAATATCACATCTTTTCATAGTTTCTCTATGATTGGTGATTGATGTGTGGTCTAGATGATTAGCTCTTAGGATAAAATAAATTTTCTATCCCACTAACAACTCATAGCTAAAACTTTAAAATAATTCATAACCTCGCATAAAAAAAGCCTAGGCATTAAATCAAGATAATAAAATATTTATCAACCCCTAAGCTAGATGATTTTATGTTGAATATCATGCATGTCATATTCTTCCACTCTTATTAAGAGAGGGTTTCCATCTGATGAGAATAAAGACTTAACGTGTAAGAGTCTTTGATGGATAGACACCTCTTTCTCTTTTGATTTGGCCCATAATTAACTTCTCATACATTTAGGCATACAAAATCCTATAGCCTATGTTAAAATAAAAAGTCCAAAAATCAAATAAAACATGATAAAATTTTCATTAGATTTAAGTCCTTATTCATTCCCTTCATGATCTAGTCTCTTAGTTAGTGGGTTTAAGGACTTAGTTTCTCTTCTAAATAAACAACAACTTAACCATATTGCAAAGCATATGACTTGCCTACATGGATTGAAAGTGTAGCAAGAATTAGCTGGCTGCCACTCCAGGAGGTAATAAGTCCAGCAGTCGGGTGGTTTACTCTCTCTTGTGGAGGTAAATAATATACCCAATTTTGCCTTAGATTTAAGTCATATTTTGGCCCTCACCAAAGCTCCCTAGATTTATGATCTAAGGTTGTTATTTTTCTTTGTGAGCTACAAGGATAAATCCTCACCTCTTAGGCATTTCCATAATCTTGTGTTGTGGAATTATAAGTCCTAGATTTTTAATAAAATTTCAACTCAAATAAATGAATCTTCATAAATTCAAATACATAAAGCCCAACAATAGGATAGATTAGAGTGCACACTAGGTTTCTTAGTATCATGAGCACTCCCTACTCATCTTCTTTAGTTTCGATAATAACTCTCCCCTTCTTATCTCTCCCACTTTATATTTTCTAAAATATAACCAATTTGTTAATAGTCCTATCTTTGAATTCTTTGGAGACAATAATCACCTGCTTTAATCAAGAGTATTCTTAAGGGATTCATTCCCCTTAAGATGTAATTAACTATGGGGGCTTCACTCCATAGGGAACTTAATGGACCCAATTTAAATAAACCCTGATTTATTTTTCCATGTAAATTAGGAGAAAAATCTTTAGTATATTCGAAGACCCATCATGCCTTAGGGGTCCTTATTAGATGATTAGGTCCATTACAAGGTAGTGACTTCTATCTCTCGAGATAGTACACAATTCCTTAATATCATACCCGATCACCTTAATCAGTACATCCTCAGATCTGTGTGGTGTCCCCTCACATATAATCACAAAACACACATAAACCAAAAATAAACATCATAGATTTTTCTAGCGACTCCACTAGGGATGGTTCCTCTCTCCATTTCTAGTAGACGATTATCGTCTCCAAGCATCGATAGTGGACTTGCATTTCATGTGAGCTTGAGACTATCTTTCCTTCCATTAGCACTTAGCTTATTTGATTCTTAAGGAAAGTTAGCCAACATCTTTTAGGTTTTAGAACCTCACTCTATGTAGGTCTTGAAACCCCTATTGGGTTCCCCAATAGGTGAGAACATAATTTATCAACAAAAGGGGAGATAATAAAAATTTAGAACCTACTCAGCACTAGCTTGGTGAGGTAGGGTTCATCATAAAATTTAAGGAAAATAATTTTTTCACAGAATGACACTTTCCAAAAGCACCTTTCAAGAAACTCACAAAATGACAAAATCAAAACCCCTCCATTTAAAGATCCCTATGACTGCTACATTGAAGTTCTTTTCAAAAGAACATTCTTGAAAAATAACCATGCCCATTCAACATACTCAAAATTATTGAATGAGGAATTCATTTATCAAATAAATTGAAACTTCATCTAACAAATTTCACATATGTTGGAGTTGAAGCGTCCCTCTTTGCAAGAGAAAATCATGCCATTTTTTATTCAAACTTAACATATCCAAACTTGTTAAGTGAGAATCTCTATTTGAATGAAATTTGACCTTCACTTAACATATTGAATTTATTAAGTGGGGGTCTCATTTTCAAAACATTAATTTGACTTTCACTTAACAATTTCAATTTGTTAAATTTCATTTCCAAAACATAAAATTTGACTTTCACTTAACAATTTCAATTTGTTAAGTGAGGGTCTTATTTTCAAAACATAAATTTGACCTTCACTTAAGATATTCAATTTGTTAAGTGGGGGTCTAATTTCCAAAACATAAATTTGACTTTCACTTAACAATTTCAATTTGATAAAGTGGGGGTCTCATTTTTAAAATATAAATTTAATTTTCACTTTACAATTTCAATTTATTAAGTGGGATCTCATTTCCAAAACATAAAATTTGACTTTCGCTTAACATATTCAATTTGTTAAGTGAGGGTCTCATTTTCAAAAAACACACATTTAGGCTTTCACTTAGATATCCAATATTGCTAAGTAAGAGTCTCATTTTAAAATAATATATTTGGTTCTACTTAACACATCAAATTTGTTAAGAAGAATCACATAATCATGCCATATTGGATTCCCACTTAACATACCAAATTTGATATGTGAGAATCCCATTCTCAAGTCATATCATACTTTGATTTCCACTTAACACACCAAATTATTAAGTGGGAGTCCCATTTTCAAAAACATACCAAACACATTTAGGCTTTCACTTAACATACCAAATTTGTTAAGTGAGTGTCTCTTTTCAACACACATTTGATCCCTATTTTAGCATACTAAGTTTATTAAATAAGGATCCAATTTTTCAAATCAACCACACTTAAGCTTTCACTTAACATACCAAATTTGTTAAGTGAGAATCTTATTTTCAAAGGAAAATAGACATATCTCAAACAAATTTAAGACATTCACTTAACATACCAAATTTGTTAAGTGGGACTCCCATCTTCAAAGAAAAGAAAATCTACCTCACAATTACATTTGGCTTTCATTTAACATACCAAATTTGTTAAGTGAAAGTCTCATCTTCAAACAAAAATCAAACACATGTGGCCTTTACTTAATATGCCATATTTTTTAAGTAAGAAACCCCATTTCCAAATTAAAATATCACACAACTAAATCTTCACAAGCAAAAATATTTCAAACACACACAATCACAACCCTTTCTTATCATACACAAATTTTCTAAGTGAGGTTCTTTAAACTATCCATATTTTCAAACAAGAAAAATAAAATGTAAACAATCTCTAAAAAAGAAAGAAATCTCTCCTCAAATTTTTGAACCCCACCCAACCTACCTAAATTGGTTGAGTATGGGTTCTAAAATTAAAAATCAAATCATAAAAGACTCTCCTCCAAACATGCAAATCTCTCCAATGAACCCAACTTAATATATTTGAATTTTTGAGTGTGGGTTCAAAACTCTAAACCTCTATTAGTTTCTTGGAACAAATATCAAGATAGAAATTTGATACAGGTTATATTTTAACATATGTAGACATACAGCTCACATCAATTAGTGCAGTCTTTACTGTCGGTACACATGGCCTCTCAGATGTTTATTTTCACCTTTCGTTTGGGATGGATTTGTCCTTGGATCTAGCCAGCCTCCCTTAGACTGACTCCACTCATCTAGTGTTCTTTGGTCGAGGATTTGGAAGCCCAGACACTGAGGGGCACCCTCATCACTTGGATGAGGTGGTTAGGAAGAAGCCAACCGTCCATATTGACCTACCTTCTAACACTAAGTATCCTTCCTTAAAGAGGAATACAATCAAGGCTCCAGCCACCAGTCCACTCACTGGCTACTCCCACAAAGGATGCAAGCAAGACCTACTTATTGTTGGTCCCCTCTGAGGGTAAGGCTATCTTGACTTTGAAGATAGCCTCTCCTATCTTTGAGGTAGGATCTAGTTCTCATGCCTCCTTACTCATTCATACATAGCACCACAGATAGCGATGCAATAGGAGCCATAAGATCAAGCGGCACCACGAGCATACCGCTAGAGAGTAGATGCCTTATCCCATATTATATAAGAGGGTTCTCCCCACGAGGTTTCTCCATTTCTGACTAGCAACCAGTTCCACCTCTTCTAGGCATCAGACAGAGAGGAAGACGACTAGAAGATAGCTACATTACCTCCACCTCCTACATACCATGAGGTTCCTGCTAAAGATAGGAGGAAGTCCTATGCTAATCTACGGATGGTATTATGCCAGGCAGGAAGGGAATATGAACATTCAGAGTCCAACACATTATTTGACTTGAGGTCAATCATCCCCAAGAGTGTTACCAAGCACATTCGATAGAGCATCGAGACCAAGAAGTAGCAGTGGCGGAGTGAGTGAGGTTTTCCATGTAGTCGGCTCTAGTTGATTTCTAATCATCACCATGGCGATAGGGAGCAAGATAGTGTTGATGGTACCACCAATCATGGGGAAAGACTCCAGGGTAGAGTGTTGTCCACTACATTGATCTACTCCTCGTCCATCATCACCAGTTCAGGTCCCGCCATCCACCATTCCTATGAAGGCATATAAGACAATATCCGGGGAGAAGAAAGCTCCCTTGGTGATTTGGCTTTAGCTAAAGGATCTCACTTCATCAACTCCATCGACTGAGGTGAGGGCGAGTTCCCCTACTCGACTTTCTACTTCAGTCTTGGTGAAGAAGGGATGGAGATCCCACAACATTATGGGCACAGCACCAATACCACCACCATCAGATCCAGTGACAGCACCAACTATAGAGGGGGAAGGGGACAGTTCTACAGTCCCCATGGAAATGGATCTCCCTAGGGACACTACTTCACCAAAGATCAGTCATGAGCATATCTCTTCCAAATGAGCATGACCCCTAGCCAAAGATTCCAAAGGACGTGTTGTTGCATCTCTGTCAGTGAGCACAAGCCCTCTACCGATCAGCAGTGCATATTCATACCGGCACAGTTAGATTGCTCCCTAGATGATATTTTGGCACAATATTTTGAAGAGAAGAGAGAACTTCTAGGAAGTGACTGGTCAGATTATGAGTAGGGAAAGGTCAGCTTTGATCTATATGTAGATGATCTTCTTGAGGATTCAAGTTTCAATACTGAGTTCCATTTAGAGAGATATACACAAATAAGAAAGTATTATAGTTAAAGAAGGTGATGTTGAACATTCAAATCAGCACCTCCTCCACTAGCTTAGGCAGAGGAATGATCATATTGACCAAATGGGGAAGAAGATTGAAGAGTTGATGACAGGGTGTGTGATTATAGAATTCACTCGATTTCACAACCTTCTCCCGAAGTTATTGATAGAGTAGAATTTGCACAAACATTAGATAATCTTAGATGCATTCTTGTAGAAAGAGAGACAGTGGTAGCTTACTTAGGAAGGTGGTGAATAGCACCTACATGCATCAAAAAGACATTAAACCATGGTGGAAAAATAGGTGAGGGATGCGTTGGTGCAAGCCTAAGGTGGCTCATCTATTCCGAAGGGTAGACCCTACCCAAAGAAATTTTATGGTGTCCAATACCTTAAGGGCTTTGTGCCTCTGTCCTTCAAAATTTTGATGGAAAAACCCCCGGCAACACATAGCATATTTCAAGGTCAGATGTTGCAATGTCAGTGGCGAATGCACTCTTATTTTGCCTCTTCATCAAGATCTTGATAGGCTTCACATTTGATTGGCCTAAACTACTCAATGGTTCAAGAAGATATTTCTAAGTTGGAGCTCTTTATTAACAGATTTGCAAAGAAAGAGTAACTGTGGAGATCTCAAGCTCAACAACACCCCGATGAGTCACTTATTGATTACATTCTTAGATTACATAATTTGAGTATGAAATGTGAACCATAGTATCTCAATAGCATGCCATTAAAATTCTACTCAAGAATATTCATGGTCACCTTCATGCTTAAAGGGTTTACCATTAAGATATTTGAGAAATAAATCAACAATGCGGGTACTCTACAAGGAGAGGTCAAACAATTACCTTTCCAAGATCAGTCAGCTAAGCCCAGACCATAGAAGGCATTTAAGAAAAAGCCAGGGGTAGTCATGATAGTTGATAATGGGAAACAATTAGCCAGGGCTCAGTTAGATAGACCTCGAGCTCAGTAGCCTCCTCTACCACCTCCTTTGCCATAACCTCCATCGACGGCCACCTCAAGACAGCCTCAACGCCAAGAGTATCCCCATCCACAGCATCAACAGTAGTATTCCTATCCACCACTAGGTAACTATCACTTACCTACTCTTACCAAAAAATGGAATAAATCTTATTCATTTAAGAGGGAGGTAGTTAAGAAGTTCTTTAAGAACCTCTTAAAGAAGTCTGATTTTTAGTTACCAAAACCTAGGAGGACAAAGGATGTGGGCAAGAGTCATGATCCAAACTATTGCCCCTACCACCGCATGTTAGGTCATATCTTAAAAGATTGCTTTACCTTTAAGGACTAGCTTAATCGTAGCTACAAGTCAGGTGCCATTATCATCCTGAAGGAATACCTATTAGAATAACCCTCTAGTTTTGTTACGATAATACTTGGGGATACATGTGATCTTCTCAAGACAGAGGAAGGTTAGGATATCTCCCTATCTCGAACCTCTAAGAAAATCATTTCTATGATTAGAAATTTACCCTTGCAGTTGCCTGAAGTAGCTCAAACCTCTAACTCTAAAAAAGGTTTGCAAGTTGCTAAGGATAACTTGACGGAGGAAGAAGCCCAATAATAACAACAACTTCCACTTGCTGATAACACATTAACCACCAACCCAGTCCAGACCTACCATCTACTATAGTTCCATCATTTGGCACTTTCTTAGCCCATATTGTATCAACAAAGGGGGTTCCAAATCCCTCACTCAGCTTACTTTACTTAATTTCTACTTTGTACATTCATCCAAATCTAAGAAATCAATGAAAAAAAAGATTGATTCTGATTACATCCCTATACTTTTGATGATCTTGATGATTTTATTCTTATAGAAAGCTCTCCAAGTACTAATAATTATAATAATTTTTATCCACTTTTTTCTAATATTAAAATGGATTACCCATTCCTAAATCATCCGGGTTCACCCATTGAGATAGATTTGGAGTCATTTGACTCTGATGACCCTATAAGAGAAGTTATAGGTGAACCTGATGAGCAAATAGAACTTTCCATTAAACCATCTCATGATGTCACTGAAGTCAACCTTCATAGTGGAAAAGTTCTACCTCCTAGGGTGGCACCTCAAGATAACGGTAAACAAGTCATTGGTTCTAGTGATCAAGAAGCCCCTCCAGAGGATGCTCGACCATGGATATGCTTGTGGAGGACCAACCTAGAGTTGACTACAATGTCCTTGCTCACTTAAGAAAGTTTCTAGCTAAACTAAGCATATATTATTCCCTTGTCTTATCCAAAGGGATGAGGGAGTCATTGATCAAAGCCCTTCTTGATCTAGAAATATGCTTACCGACCACTATTAGAGAAGAGGCATGTTTTTAAAAAGAAGGCCGTGGAGTTACATTCAATGAAGACCTTCTTTTAGGGACAATGAAAGCACAACCATCCTATCAACATCATATGACATGGGCGATCGACTCCAAGGTGTTAGTTGATCGTGCATCAAGTGAACATTATTAGTCTAAAACCCTTACCTACTTGAGGATCGACATCTTTGAACTCGAGGAGATTGGATGATGTTAGGATTCAATGAACAATGCTAAAGGGCTTTAGCATAGTGTTACCAGAGATAGATGACTTGAAAACAAAAGCCAAGTTCTACATAATCGATTCAGATATATGGAAAAACATGATTCCATCCTTTTTGCATCAATGCATCAAATTTAGAAGAGGTGGAATCGAGTATTGTGTCAAAGGAGACTTGAAGCCATTCTCAGTTAGAGAGGTCAAGATTTATGAAAATGTAGCCTATTATCTTTCATCAAATCAAAAAGTCTTTCTCATGAACTTGGTGAAAGTTTAAAATCAAAATAAAAAGAAAAAGAAATAGAAATTGAAAAAGAAAAAGAAAGTACTAGTGAGAGAGAATCAGACACAGAGGAAGTGTAAAGCCAGATGTTAGATTCTGCCCACAATTTGTTCCTCCATATGAACACATGGGTAGGATGACTTGACCTCCATCAGGTAGACAAAGAGGCGAGTCAGAGGAAGTTCTCGAGGTGGAAGACCTCCTTGCTGGTGGCCAGCCTCTAGGAGCTATGTTCCAGCTCACAGGAGTATCCCAGCTATCCACATAGACTTAGAGTCCAGTTTGGAGGATGAGTCTCAAGTGAGTAGCACGCCAACCAACACCTCTTAGCAGGTCCTTTTGGAGGTCACATTTGAGCTAGATAGTGGTGAAGACCAAGCCTCCAAGCAAAGCATGAATGTATCCAAATCATCATTATATAGAATAGTCAGGTAATAGTTGAGAACTTTAGCTCTAACCTCACTTTATTCCTAGAAAGTTGAAGGTTTGGTAGTTAAGGAGGCCCCCAAGTCATCCATAGATGTCAGGCTGAAGAGGTTTTTGTTGGGAGCATCATCCTCAAGTCAATAAGATAATGTAGAATTTAAGGATGATTCATATAAAGATTAAATACAACTTCCTTTTGATTGGTATTTGCCTTATGTTATTAACTTAGCAAAGAGGGATTAATCTCACATACTTGGTCTAAACACAGGTCAGACTACTTTGAAAAACTATGGGACAACCAAAGCAGACACTCTCAATCAAGATCAGGACTAGGATTCAACATAGTGGTTCATGATGATAACCATTGCTAGTCATCACCAATCATTTGGGGTCTAGGTTCTTCTCAAATTATGTTACTCTTACAAAGAGGCATGTTTAGAAACTTGATGACCCAAATGAGCAAGTCAAAGATGCACCACTAGTTTGAAGAAGAAATCAGATCAATCATTGATGAACTCAAAGAAATCAACTTGGGAACAAAAGAAGATCCACGCCTGATGTACATCAGTTCCTTGTTGAAAGAAAAAGAAACCAATGACTTAGTTAGGTTATTAGCTAAGTTTAAGGACTAGTTCGTATGGAGTTATGAAGAAATTAGGAAAATTGACTAATTAAACCTTAACTACTATTTTAAGTTAATTAATGATTAATAAATCACATGAACAATAAAAAATGGGTTAATTAAGCTTATTAATTAAAGTTCAAATGGAAGTGAACTAAGGAAGTGGGACCACTTTCTAAGTTCATTTCACCCTTAAAATGAAATTAATTAAGATTTAACAATTAAATCACTTAATCAAATTGAAATCATAATCACATCATACATTAATTAATTAAATCAAGTGGTAGATCTTTAGGTGTTTAATAACGTAAAGGAGTTTAATGACATTATGGTTAGTCCACATGTGTTGGAAAACCATAAGAGTAATTAATTAAGTCTCTTAATCTAATTAACTATTAATCATATTTCATTATATCCCTTTTATTTCCTAGGATAATTACAACTTTACTCTCCAAGCATATCATGTTGGCTCATAATTACTTCATTAATTACTTTAAGGTGACATAGGTAAGGATAATTAATTCATCTAATTAAGGGTTCAACTTAATTAACCCATAAAATCAACTTAATTACATTTGCTTAAATTAAATCAAATCACTAATGTGGGAAAGGGTTTAAAACAACAAGTGATGATTTCTCTTCCTCTTTAAATTAAATCAAATCCAAAACTTAATTAAAAAAGAAGCTTTGGTTTGCTTTAAATAATCTTATTTGATTTGGTTATCCTTAAGAGCTAGTTTGGTTGAATGAATCACATGCTTATCTTTCCAATCATGTTAAATTTGGTATGAAATTTGAATTCATGCATCCATCTTTTCAAAATCAAGTAAAATAAAATGGATTTTCTTAATGTAAGCTTGCATGTGTTGATATAATTGAATATATGTGTGGCTATTATCATTAAATCCAAATGTATTTTTCACTTATAAATGAATAATAATGTGTTATGATGCTAGTTATAGATATATAAGAAATGCATGTGCATATAGCTTAAGTGTATGAATGTTGAGTTCCTTTTCTCTATTCATGTGTTGATTTATATAAGATTGAATGGTAATGAGAATATAACATCCTAACACGAGGCTCTAAATAGCCCTAAGGAGATAATTTGATTACCTCACTTCCCCGGTTTATTACTTGGTTGATGAAATCGAAAAGAAGAAATGTTAAATCTAAATTTGTTCATTGTTAAAAAATAAAAAATAAAAAATAAAAAGAAAATAAAGAAAAACCTAAACTAAAATAAAAAATAAAATAAACCTAAAAATAAAAAACCTAAATAAAATAAAAACTAAAGTTAAAATAAAAATAAAATAAACTTAAAATAAAATAAAATAAAAGCTAAATAAAAACCTACTCCTTAAAAGTAAACTTGAAATAAAACCTAAAAATAAATAAAAAATAAAACCTAAACCCCAAACTAAAATAAAATCTAAACCTAAATAAAAAAAATAAAATAAACATAAACCTAAACCCAAAACAAAATAAAAATAAATAAACAAAAAATAAATCTACACTTAAACTGAAAAATGAAAACCTAATAATAAACCTAAAATGAAAACATAAAACCTAAACCTAAAAAAATAAAATAAAAACCTAAACCTAAACCTAAAGATAAAAACTATAACCTAAACCTAAAAAATAAAATAAAAATAAAAGAAAACTAAAAAATAAACATACCTAAACCTAAACTTAAAAAATAAACTAAAACAAAAAAACCTAAACTAAAATAAATTAACCTAAAAAAATAAACTAAACTAAATAACAATAAAGAAAAAACCTAAAAAAAAATAAAATAAACTAAAATAAACTAAAAATAAACAAAAAAATAAACTAAATAAACTAAGCTACTACTAAAAAAAAAACCTAAACCCTAAGCTCTAAATAAAACCTAAACCCTAAATAAACCAAATGCTAAACCCTAAACCCTAAACCATAACCTAACCTAAAATCCCTAAAACCCTAAACCCTAAACCTAAACTAAACCCTAAAACCCTAAACTCTAAACTAACCCTAAATCCTAAACCCTAAACCATAACCCTAAGCCCTAAACCTAAACCCTAACTAACCTAAAACCTGCTAACTTAAACCCAAACCTAAAGAACACTAAACCTAAACCTAAACCCTAAACAACTAAACTCTAAACCCTAAAACTAAACACTAAACCCAAAATCATAAATTCTAAAATAAAACTAAAACCTAAACTAAATATAACCTAAAATGATAAATTAAAACCTAAACCTAAATAAAATAAAACAATAAATAAAAAGTAAAGCCTAAACTAAGACCTAAACCTAAACCTTAAAATAAAATAAAATAAACTAATAAAAATTAACAAAAATAAAATAAATAAAAACCTACATTAAGCTAAAAAATAAACCTATGAATAAAAAACCAAACTAAAATAAAAACTAAATGTAAAATGATAATAAAATAAACCTAAAATAAAATAAAATAAAACTACATAAAAACCCAAACCTTAAAAGTAAACCTAAAAATAAAACTTAAAATTAAATAAAAAATAAAACCTAAACCCTTAACTAAAAAAAACCTAAACCTAAAATAAAAATAAAATAAAGAAAATAAAATAAACTTAAAACCCTAAACCCTAAAACTCAAACCCTAAACCCTAAGCCCTAAACATAAAAAAAAACCCTAAACCATAAACCCCAAACCCTAAAGTCTAAACTAAACCCTAACTAACCCTAAACCTTAAACCCTAAACCCTAAACCCTAAACTAACCCTAAACTCTAAATTAAATAAAACCTGAAATAAAATAAATGAAAAAACCTAAACCAAAATAAAATAAAATTTAAATAAACAAAAAAATAAAAAATAATAAAGCATAAACTAAACAACCCAAAACATAAACATAAATAACCTAAAAAAAGAAAACAAAATAAAAATCAAAACTAAACTAAAATAAAATAAATAAAGCTAAACTAAACTAAAAAAAACTTAAATTAAATAAAACTAAAACTAAAATAAAAAAATAAAAAAACCTAAAATAAAATAAATGAAAACTAAATAAAACCTAAACTTAAATAATAAACCTACAAATAAAACTTAAAATAAATAAAAATAAAACCTAAACCCAAAACTAAAAAAAACCTAAACCTAAAATAAAAATAAAACAATCATAAACCTACACTAAAATGAACTAAACTAAAATAAATAAAACCTAAACGTAAACCTAAAATAAACTAAATCTATACCTAAACCTAATCTAAATAAAATAAAATAAACTAAAAAATAAACCTAAATCTAAACAATAAAATAAAACATAAAAAATAAATAAAAAATAAAAAATCTACAACCTAACCCTAAAAAATAAAATAAAACCTAACCTACAAAATAAAATAAAAAATAAATAAAACTAAAAAAAATAAACCTAAACTTAGACCTAAACCAAAAAATTTAACTAAAATAAAAAACCTATACTAAAATAAATAAAACTAAAATAAATAAACTAAACTAAATAAAAAAATAAACCTAAATGAAAATAGAAAATAAAATAAGCTAAATAAACATGAACCTACCAGTTTACTTAATATAAAAATATAAAAAAATAGAAAAATAATCATAAATAAATAAAACCCTAACCCTAAACCCTAAACGCTAAAACTAACCCTAAATCCTAAACTAAACTAAACATAAAAAAAACCTAAACCCTAAACTAAACTAAAAATAAACTAACTAAAACCTAAACTAAACCTAATACTAAACTAACTAACCAAAACCCCAAACCTCTAAACCTAAACCTAAACCCTAAACTAACCTAAATAATAAAACCCTAAAAATAAAAACCTAAATACTAAAACTAAATAACCTAAACCTATAAACTATGAAACCAAACCTAAACTCTAAACTATAAATAAAACCCTAAATTAAACCTAAAATAAACCTAAACTAAACTAACCTAAACTAAACTAAATAAACCTAAACTAAAACCCTAAATAAACCTAAACCTTAAACCATAAACCCCAAATTAACCCTAAACCTTAAGCTAACCCTAAACCCTAAACACTAAACCCTAAACCCTAAACTATATGTAAACCCTAAACTCTAAACCTTAAACCCTAAACCCTAATCCTAACCCTAGATCTTATAGCCTAAACCCTAAACCCTGAACTAATCTTAAACCTTAAAAACCTTAACCTTAAAAACTTTAAACTCTAAAGCCTAAGCCTAAACCCTAAACTAACCCTAAACCCTAAGCTAACCCTAAATCTTAAACTCTAAAAACCATAAACCCTAACCCGAAGCCTTAAACCATAAAGACTAAACACTGAACCCTAAACCCTAAACCTAACACTAAATCCCAAAACCCTAAACGCTAAACCCTAAACCCTACACTCTAAAAACCTAAAAACCTAAACATAAACTAACTAAAACTAAAAAAAAACCTAAACAAAAATAATTAAAATAAAATAAAAACCTAAACTTAAACATAAAAATAAAATAAATAAAAACTTCTACTAAATTAATAAATTAATTAAATCTAAGAATAAAATAAAATAAAATAAAACTAAATAAATAATACCTAAACCTATAAACCTAAAATAAAATAAAAATAAACATAAACTGAAACTAAAAAATAAAACCTAAAAATAAACCCAAAATAGAAACCTAAAACCTAAACCTAAAAAAGAAAGCCTAAACCCTAAGCTAACTCTAAACCCTAAACCCTAAACCCTAAAAACCCTAAAACTTAAAGCCTAAACACTAAACCCTAAACCCAAAACCCTATACCCTAAACCTAAACCCTAAACCCTAAACCCTAAACACCTAAAAACTTAAACCTAAACTAAATAAAACCTAAAAATAAAATATATAAAAAACCTAAGCCTAAATAAAATGAAATATATAAAAGAAAATAAAACTTACACTAAAACTTAAACCAAAAATAAGAAATAAAATAAAATAAACTAAAAAATAAATGAAAATAAAATAAACAAAAACTTAAACTAAATTAAAAATAAATAAACCTAAGAATAAAAAAAAACCTAATAAAAGAAAACTAAATGTAAAATAAAACTAAAGATAAAATAAAACTAAATAAAAACCATAACCTAAAATAAACTTAAAAATAAAACCTAAACCTTAAACTAAAAATAGAAATAAAATAAATAAAATTAAATAAACCTAAATCTAAACTAAAATAAACTAAACTAAAATAAATAAACCCTAAACCCTTAACCCTAAACTAGCCCTAAAACCTAAAATCTAAACCCTAAACCCTAAACCTTAAACCCGAAATCCCAAACCCAAAACCCTAAACCATAAACCCTAAACCCTAAACTTTAAACCCTAAAACCAAAACCCTAAACCATAACCCTAAACCCTAAACCCTAAACCTTAACCCTAAACCCTAAACCTTAACCCTAAAACCCTAAACCCTAAAGCCTAAACACTAAACCCTAAACCCTAAACTCTAACCCTAAACCCTAAAGCTTAAAAGCCTAAATCGTATAACCCTAAACCCTAAACCCTAAACCCCAAAAACCAAAAAACCTAAAGCTAAACTAAATAAAGCCTAAAAATATAATAAATAAATAAATAAAACCTAAACATAAACAAAATAAAATAAATAAAAACCTAAAAATAAAATAAAATAAAAAATAAACATAAACTAAAATAAAATAAAGAAAAAC
Source organism: Cymbidium sinense (assembly GCA_021442155.1). Taxonomy (NCBI): domain Eukaryota; kingdom Viridiplantae; phylum Streptophyta; class Magnoliopsida; order Asparagales; family Orchidaceae; genus Cymbidium; species Cymbidium sinense. Next base: position 43,999,862 of record CM038220.1, on the reverse strand, counting down.
CTAAACTAAACTTAAGAATAAAATAAACCTAAGAGTAAAAAACCTTAATAAAAGAAAAGTTAAATGTAAAATAAAAAATAAAATATTTCTAAAATAAGCTAAAAAACTAAATAAAACCTAAACCAAAGAAATAAACCAAAAATTAAACCTAAAATAAATAAAAATAAAACCTAAACTAAAAAAAATAAACCTAAACCTAAAATTAAAATAAAATAAAATAACAAAATAAACCTAAACCTAAACTAAAATAAATTAAACCTAAACCTAAACCTTAACCTAAACATAAACTAAATAAAATAAATTGACTAAAAATAAACCTAAACCTAAACTAAAAAGTAAAACCTAAAAATAAACCTAAAATAAAAACCTAAAATATAAACCTAAAAAAATAAAATAAAAACCTAAACCTAAACCTAAAAAAAATAAAACCTAATCCAAAAAAATAAAATTAAAATAAACCTAAACCGAAACCTAAATCAAAAAAATAAAGTAAAATAAAAAACATAAACTAAAATAAATAAACCTAAAATAAATAAACTAAACTAAATAAAAAATAAAAATAAACCTAAATAAAATTAAAAATAAAATAAATTAAAAATAAACAAAATAAACCTAAACCTACCAGTTTACTTAATTTTTTTAAAAAAACCTAAACCCTAAACCCTAAAACTAACCTAAACCTAAATGCTAAACCTACAACCCTAAACCCTAAACACTAAACCCTTAAAACACTAAACCTAAAACTCTAAATCATAATCCCTAAACCCTAAACCCCATACCCTAAACCCTAAACCATAATCCTACACCTTAAACTGTAAAAGCATAAATCATAAAACCCTAAACCCTAAACCCTAATCCCTAACCCTTAACCCTAAACCCTAAACTCTAAATGCCAAAACCTAAACCTAAGCCTAAAGTAACTAAATGAATTAAAAAATAAACCTAATAAACTAAAACCAAAATCATAAGAATCGGTAGAACCTTGACTGCAGGAACATCACCGTCAACCAGGTTCAATCTAGATCGGCATGGAAGGAAGAGGCAACATTATCATATTGGTAGAGGATCTAGGTCTGAATATGGAGGTGGTGGTCGAGCAAGGTGGTTATGAAGGCATGAGCAACAGAGGTTACAGTGGTGGTGAGGAAGAGATCATATATGCTACCCGAGAGGCCTAGATGGTTCGGGAACCGAGAAATTGAAGAACCACGATCCGTTTCTGCTTATGGAATTGTGTCTTTATAGTAGATGGTTCTAGTTATCTAGGGTTTTTAATTTGATCTATCCATTTCATTTGCTTGTGTCTTGAAACTTAGTGTTACTTGGATGATGAAATCAAAACAAGAAATATCAACTCTAAATTTATTCTCTATAAAAATAATAAACCATAAACCCTAAACTAAAACTGAACACTAGACCTAAAACCTAAACCTCAATCAGAACCCTAAACCATAAAATCCTTAAACCCTAAACTCTAAACCCTAAAACCCTAAAACTTAAACCCTAAACCCTAAACCTTAAACATTAAACCTAAACCCTAAACCCTAAACCCCAAACCCTAAACCCTAAACACTAAAAAAAAGCTAAAACCTAAACTTAAATTAAATAAAACCATAAAATAAAAATAAATAAAATAACCTAAACTAAAATAAAATAAAAAAAACCTAAACTAAAACCTAAACATAAACCTAAACCTAAACTTAAACCTAAAAGAAAATAAAATAAAAATGAAAACTAAACTAAAAAAAACATAAACTAAACTAAAAAATGAAAACCTAAATATAATAATAATAAATAAACTTAAAATAAAAATAAAATAAACCTAAATTAAAATAAAATAAAAACCTAAACCTAAAGAATAAACCTAAAAATAAATAAACAATAAAACCTAAACCTAAACCTAAACCTAAAATAAACTAAACCTAAACCTAAACCTAAACCTAAACCCTAAATAAAATAAAATAAACTAAAAATAAACCAAAATCTAAACTAAAAAAATAAAATCTAAAAATAAACCTAAAATAAAACCTAAAACCTAAACCTAAAAAAAAAAAATTAAATAAAACCTAAACTTAAACCTAAAAAATAAAAAAATAAAACCTAAACCTTAAAAAATAAAATAAAATAAAAATAAACTAAAAATAAACCTAAATTAAAACCTAAACCTGAAAAAAATAGACTAAAATAAAACCTAAACTAAAATAAATAAACCTAAAATAAACAAACTAAACAACATAAACAATAACAACAACAAAGCCATTATCCCACTAGTGGCTACATAATTTTGTCTCAAAATTATTATGTGTCAAAAATCTCAATCAATTCAAGTATACTAAGGTCATTTATACATCTTAACCATGTCTTTTAGGTCTACCTCTACCTTTCTTAACACATGGAAAATATAATGCATCTACTCTCTTAACCATTAGATGGAATGCTTTATGTGGCCAAACCATCTAGGCTCTCACTAATTTTATCCGCCACCATAACTACTAACTAACATACAAATTTCACATTTTATCTCTAAGAGTAAAGCCGCCATCCACGAGCATCTTCATCTCTAAACACTTAACTTAGTCTCATGCTTCTCTTTATTGGCCAACATTCAAACACCATAAATCATTGTAGGTCTTACCACCATCTTGTAAAATTTTCCTTAAATTTAAGCCTTTTCTATCACAATAGGCCGATGTATTCCTCCACTTCAACCATCCAATATGAATTCTAATAATAACATCTCCATCTACTTCACCATCATTTTTGAATAATAGAGCCTAAATATTTGAATCGGTCACTCTTTTTAAAGACTTGTTCACCTAATGCCACAACACTACCACAATAACTTAACTAAAATTGCACTCCATAAATCAACTAAACTAAATAAAATAAAAATAAAAATAAACCTAAATAAAAAATATTAAAAATTAAAATAAATGAAAATAAACCTAAAATAAATAAACCTAAACCTACCTTAATTTAAAAAAAAAAATACTAAACCTAAACACTAAACCATAAACCCTAAACCTTAAAACCCTAAACCTTAAACCTTAAACCATAAACCTAACCAAAAAAACCCTAAAACCCTAAATAAACCCTAAACCCTAAAACCTATAAACATAAACCCTAAAATAAACCCCAAACCCTAAACACTAAACCTAAACCATAAAACCTAAACTAAATAAAACCTAAAATAAAAAATAAATAAATAAACCAAAATGAATAAAATAAAAAATAAAAAATAAAATAAAAACCTAAACCTAAACCCTAAACTAAATAAAAAATAAAATAAACTAAAAATAAACCTAAACTTAAACTAAAAATAAAACCTAAAAATAAGCCGAAAATCAAAACCTAAAACCTAAACACAAAAAAAAATAAAATAAAACCTAAATCTAAACAAAAAAATATATAAAAATAAACCTAAACCCTAAAAATAAAATAAAAAATAAAACAAACTAAAAGATAACATAAACCTAAACTAAACCTAAACTTAAAAATAAACAAAATAAATAAACTAAACTAAATAAATTTAAATTTAAATTTAAATAAAATAAATAAAAAAATAAATAAAAAAATAAACTAAATAAACCTAAACCTACCTGCTTACTTAATTAAAATAAACTAAACCTCAAGCCTAAACCCTAAACATTAAAACTAACCCTAAACCCTAAACCTTAAACCCTAAAAACCCTAAACCTAAACCCTAAACCCACAAACCCTAAACCCAAAACCCTAAACCCTAAATCTTAAACCCTTAACCCTCAACCCTAAACCCTAAACCTTAAAACCATAAACTCTAAAACCTAAACTAACCTTAAACCCTAAAATCTAAACCCTAAACCATAAACCCCATAAAACCCTAAACTAATTCTAAAACCATAAACCTTAAACCTCAAAACCCTAAACCCTAAAGCCTAAACACTAAACCATAAACCATAAACCCTAAACCCTAACCCTAAATCTAAAAAGTTAAACCCTAAACCCTAAATCCTAAAGCCTAAAAACTTAAACTTAAACTAAATATAACCTAAAAATAAAATAAATAAATAAATAAAACTTATACCTAAATAAAATAAAAAAGAAAATAAAATAAAAACCTAAACTAAAGCCTAAACCTAAACATAAAAATTAAGTAAAATAAAAAATAAAAATTAAACTAAATAAAATAAATATAAACCTAAACTAAACTAAAATCAAATTCTAAAAAAAAAAAACCTAAATAAAATAAAAACTATACGAAAAATAAAAATAAAATAAACCTAAATTAAAATAAAATAAAACTAAATAAAACCTAAACTTAAAACCTAAAATAAACCCAAATTAAATAAAAAATAAAACATAAACCTTGAACTAAAATTGAAAACCTAAACCTAAAATAAACAAAATAAAATAAACATGAAACCTAAAATATAGCTAAACTAAAATAAATAAAACATAAACCTAAACCTAAAATGAACTAAACAAAACCCTAAACTAAATAAAATAATCTAAAATAAACCTAAACATAAACTAAAAAAATAAAACCTGAAAATGAACCTTAAATAAAAACCTAAAACCCAAACCTAAAAAAATTAAATTAAAAACCTAAACCTAAACCTAAAAATAAAAAAATAAAACCTACCCCTAAAGAATAAAATAAAAAAAAACTAAACTAAAAGATAAACATAAACCTAAACCTAAACCTAAAAAATAAGCTAAAATAAAATGCCTAAACTAAAATAAATAAACCAAAAATATATAAATAAACAAAATAAAACAAAAAAAAATAAACCTAAATAAAAATTAAAATTAAAATAAACTAAAATAAATAAAAAATAAACTAAATAAACCAAAAAAAAATTTAAACTTACCGGTTTACTTAATTTAAAAAAAAAACTGAAACCTTAAACCCTAAACGCTAAACCCTAAATCTTAAACCCTAAACCTTAAACCCTAAAACTAACCCTCAACCCTAAACCCTAAACCTACAACCCTAAACCCAAAACCCTAAAACCTAAACCCTAAACCCTAAACTAATCAAATTAAAACTAAACCCTAAACCTAAATTTTAAACCCTAACCTAACCTTAAACTTAAACCCTAAATGTTAAACCTTCAAATCCTAAACCATAAACCCTAAACTACCTAAACCATAAACCCTAAACTAAAACCCAAATTAAAGATAAACCTATAAAACTAAAAATCTAAACCCTAAACCAAAAAAATAAACACTAAACCTAAACTAAAATAAACCCTAACCCTAAACCCTAAACCCTAAAATAAACCTACAACCCTAAATCCTAAACCCTAAACCCTAAACCCTAAACACAAACCTAAACCTAAACCCTAAAACCTAAACCTAAAAAAAAACCTAAACCTAAAATAAAATTAAAATATAATAAATAAAACCTAAAACTAAATAAAATAAAAATTAAATTAAATAAAAAAGCCTAAACTAAAATCTAAACCTAACAAAAAAATAAAATAATAAATAAAATAAACTAAAATAAAATAAATCAAAACCTAAATTAAATGAAAAAATAAAATAAAGCTAAGAATAAAAAACCTAAATAAAATAAAAACTAAATGTAAACTAAAAACAAATAAACCTAAAATAAAATAAAATAAAAACTATATAAAAACCTAAACCTAAAAAATAAACCTAAAAAAAAATCTAAAATAAATAAAAAATTAAACCTAAACCCCTAAACTAAAAAAAACCTAAATTTAAAATTAAAATAAAATTAACCTAAACCTAAACTAAAAAAAATAAACTAAAATAATTAATACCTAAACCTAAACCTAAAACAAACTAAACCTAAACCTAAATCTAAACTAAATAAAATAAAATAAAATAAAAATGAACCTAAGCCTAAACTGAAAAAATAATTCCTAAAAATAAACCTAAAATAAAAACTTAAAACCTAAACCTAAAGAAATAAAAAACCCTAAGCCTAATACTAAGAATAAAAATAAAACTTAAACCTAAAAAATAAATTGATAAATAAACTTAACTAGATAAAAAATAAAATAAAAAAATCTAAGAAAATAAAAAAATAATAAAAAAATAAACTAAATAAACCTAAATAAAGTTTATTTAATTTACAAAACTAAAAAATTTTAAAAAAAAATTTAAAAAAAACCTAAACCTAACATACAAATAAACCTTAAATTAAAACCCTAAACCCTAAAACCCTAAACACTAAACCTAAACCCTAAACCTACAACCTTAAACCCTAAACGGTAAACCCCAAACCTTAAACCCTAAACCCTAAAAACCTAAAAACCTTAACCTAAACTAAATAAAACTTAAAATTGAAATAAATAAAAAAACTCGAACCAAAATAAAATTAAAAAAAAACTTAAAGTAAAACCTAAACCTATACCTAAACCTAAACTTAAAATTAAAATAAAATAAAAAAAATAAAACTAAACTAAAGTAAAATAAATAAAAAAACCAATCTAAACTAAATAATAAAACAAACCAAAAAATAAAATAATTAAAATAAATTAAAACATAAACTAAAAAAATATATTGACCTAAAATAAATAAATTAGACTAAATAAAAGTAAAAATAAACCTAAAAATAAAATAAACTCAAGAAAAAAAAATAAATTAGATAAACCAAAACTAAATGGTTTGAATTTGAAAACCCTAAACCCCAAATCCTAAACCTTAAACCCTACACTAAAACTAACCCTAAACCTACAACCTTCAACCTATAACCCTAAATCCTAAATCCTAAACCCTAAAACCTAAACAATAAACCCTAAACCCTAAACCCTAACCCTAAACCCTAAACCCTAAAACCCTAAATCCTAAACCCTAAATGCTAAACCCTAAACCTTAAAACCAACAATCTAAACCCTAAACCCCAAACCCTAAACCCTAAACTGACCCTAAACCCTAAACTAACCCTAAACCACAAGAATGGCAGAACCTTAACGACAATCATATCACCATCAACTAGCTCAATCTAGATCTAGTGGTGGAGGAGAAGGCAGAGGTTGAGGTTATCATAGTGGTGGTGGTGGATCTGGAGGTGCTGGTGGATATGGAGGTGGGAGTAGTGATGGTTACAATCATGGTGATGGTCGAGGAGAGATCGATGATATGATGGTGGATCCATACTGAGAGTGGTTCGATGGGAATTAGAGAAATTGAAGAATGATCGATCCGATCTAGTTCTTATGGAATTGTGCCTTTACTATAGAGATGGTTTTACCTATCTAGGGCTTTTGATTTGCTCTATGGGTGCTCATTTTTTATCTGTCATCATTTGTGTCTTAGAAAACATATGGTGCTACTTGGTTGATGAAATCAAAAAGAAGAAATATTGAATCAAAATTTGTTCTCTATTAAAAAAAATTTAAACCCTAAACCCTAAACTTTAAACCCTAAAACCCTAAACCCTAAACCCTAAACCCTAAACCCTAAAACCCTAAACCCTAAACCTAAACTCCAAACCTTAAACCCTAAACCTAAAGCCCTAAATTAACCCTAAACCCTAAACTAACCCTAAACCCTAACCCTAAACCATAAACCCTAGACCTTGAATAAAGATGTCATTAGGAGTAGATCTAAAGAATGACCTAATCCTAACATAGTTATGGTAGCTAAATAAAATGTCTTCAAGAGACTTTCCCTTGACTTTACATTTGAATACCTAAACCCTAACCCTAAATCATATTATAAAACCATATATTAGTATAATGAACATCATAGAGCATGTAGTGATGTTTTTGGATGTTATAAGATGTTTTGAAATGTTTTAGTATATTATGGTATCTATAGTCTATATTAATATAAATCTTAAAAATATTGATTTAATAAATGAGATGATGAAATTTGTTAAATTTGAAGTGGGAATTAGGTTGTAGTACTAAATGCTAATCCTTGTAGTATAAAAGTAAGATTTTATAGTTTAAATTCTTTTAGTATTTTATAATCATGCAGTGGAGCCTACACTAGCATTTCTTATAAAACTATTGATTTAGACTTTAAAATGGAATTAGCCAAATTCATAATATAGAGCATGGAATCATAATATATTATTTAAATTTAAATTATGTGATACTACTAAAATGTATATATTTTTATTATTTAAAGTAATTTTATGATTTTTTATTTTAAGGAATCCCTTGTGATGTGATAAGTAATATAATATAATATAATATGTAATAAAATTATAATATAGGATGCCATAACATAAAAGATCGTGCATTATAGATACTATGTAAATTACTACTTATTTAGTATATTTGAGTTTGTTATAGTATTATGTAGAGTTTGTACAAGTATAATTCATAAAAAATACTAATTTATAGGTTGAGATGATATTTGGCCAAATTTATTTTTTTGGGAGCATTGTGTGCTATGACATTTAATCAAAAGAATGGAATTTTGCATTCAAAATAAATGTTCATTTTCAACCAAATTTTATAAAAAAATTTCTTAATGTGATTCATTTAAAGGTGTAATGTAAGATAATATATTATATGAAAGCATATTAAAATATAATGTATATAACAATATAACTTTACATATATATGAATTGGTGTGTTTTAAATGTTATTTTACATTTTTTTTATGTTTTACTTTTTACATAATACATTCATAACTCACAAAATGTTAATTTGATGGTTGAGATGGAAGAATTAAAATTCATGGCACAATACCAAAGCAACATGAAAATTATGCTATTTTGTGCCATTTCTAATAGAAAAATTTAATCAAAATAAACATTATTCTTACTTTAAGAAAAATGTTGTTATTTTGTCACTTTTAAGTGATTCAATGAGGTTTATAAATTTTTTTTGCTTAAAGTGATTCAATTAAAGTGTAATATAAGATAATATATTATAAGAAAGCATATTAAAATATAATGTACATAACAATATAACTTCACATATATATGAATTCGGTGGTGTGTTACTAAATGTTATTTTACATTTTTATGTTTTACTTTTGCTATAATACATTGGGTCAAAACTCACAAAAATGTTAATTTGATGGTTGAGATGGAATAATTTGGCCAAATTCATGGCACACACCAAGAAGCAACATGAAAATTATGCTATTTTGTGCCATTTCTAATAGAAAAATAACAATTTTACATCCAAAATAAACATTATTCTTACTTTAAGAAAATGTGTTATTTTGTCCTTTTAAGTGATTAATGAGGTGTAGTTCACACTATAATTTTTTTTGCTTAAAGTGATTCAATTAAAGCTGTAATATAAGATAATATATTATAAGAAAGCATATTAAAATATAATGTACATAATAATATAACTTCACATATATATGAATGTGGTGGTGTGTTACTAAATGTTATTTTATATTTTAGTATGTTTTACTTTTCTTATAATACATTGGGTCAAAACTCACAAAAATTTTAATTTGAAGGTTGAGATGGAAGAATTTGGCCAAATTCATGACCCACACCAAGAAGCAACACCAAATTTATTCTATTTTGTACCATTTCTAATAGAAAAATAATAATTTTACATCCAAAATAAACATTATTCATATTTTGAGAAAAATTTGTCATTTGTTCCTTTTAAGTGATTCTAATGAGGTGTAATTCACACTGTAATTTTTTTTCTTAAAGTGATTTATTTAAAGGTGTAATGTAAGATAATCTATTATATGAAAGCATATTAAAATATAATGTACATAACAATATAACTTCACATATATATGAATGTGGTGTTGTGTTACTAAATGTTATTTTACAATTTAGTATGTTTTACTTTTGTTATAATACATTGGGTCAAAACTCATAAAAATGTTAATTTGAAGGTTAAGATGAAAGAATTTGGCCAAATTCATGGCACACACCAAAAAGAAACACCAAAATTATTCTATTTTGTACCATTTCTAATAGAAAATAACAATTTTAAATCCAAAATGAACATTATTCATATTTTGAGAAAATTTTGATATTTGTTCCTTGTTAGTGATTCTAATGAGATGTAATGTTAGACAATATATTATATTATAGCAAATTATAATACAACATTATATATTATAATATAATATACTATGTTAATTCACATTATAATATAGTTATTTTGAGCTTGCACTATCACAAATCATAAAATGTTGATAAAAATGTTAATATGATGTAATTTGAGAATACATTGTTCTTTTTGAAGTATTAAAGGTGTGCATAAGAGAAGTAATAAGATTTGATGAGAATTTTGTGTCAAGGACATGGAGGGAGATCCGCTAGGGGATCACAAATGCATTGGACATGACATGTGAGGGGTCTATGTCGAGGTCATAGAAGAAGAAAATTTGTTGGGGATAAGGTTTGAATTTGATTTGATTACATGATTTGTGGAAAGAAGATCCGTTGGGGATTAGAATCTATAATCTAGGTTAGATTAAGATTGAAATGACTTTAATTTTTTTTTAATTGATGTGGAGGCACACCTGTAAGAGATATGGGCTCGAGTCCGTAGGGGATCGGGTATATGAACCTTCCACTAGGGAAGCGTGTTGAGCTATTCATTGGGGATTGGGATTTGAGTTAGATTTCATAGAATTGTTTGGGGATGTATCCACTGGGAATAAGAGTTTGGTTAGATTTCTATGATTTAGACTCTACTGGGGGAGTTGGTTTAATTTGGCTCCACTAGGAAGGTTGGTTTTGAATTAAATTTATTTGCTTAACGTGTTTATATTTGATTTGGGGCTCCACTAGGGAGAAGGGTATGATTTAACTCCACTAGGTAAAATTAAATCGGGTTTAATTTAATCTGAGTTAATGTATGGACCCTATCGGTGTGCGATGGACCCACTGAAAATGGCCTAAATTAGCCTTGACCTACCACAGGTTTACAAATTCAAATGGGTAGTCTACCGGCTATGGGGTAAAGCTAGCCAACTTAAGGGGTTGCCTTTTAGTGTGTAATGACTACGCTAGGAAGAAGGCATACCAAACTTACATCTTCCAATGTGAGGAACAACTAGGTGACATGTTGGATGCAATAAATGAACTCGCCTAGAGCTACCGAGTGAATGCTGGGGACTTATGTCAAATCAAAAGTAGTCAAGATTAATTTTATCTTAATTTCATATGGTTTGATATGGTTTGTTTAGTGTGATTTAGAATTGAGGGAATATCCAGGAATGTGAGGTCGGTCAAATTTGATTGATTTAATTTATGGACAATGTATGGATGGACCCATTGAAGGGGCTATATCGACTTTCTATCTCGATTTACAAATCCAAAGGAATAGTCTATAGTCGTAGAGCTAGCCAACCTAAGGGGTTTCTCCTTCGGCAATGACGTAGGAAGAAGGCACAACAAACCTACATATTCTAAAGCAAGGAACAACCACGGGGTTACTTGTTGGTAGCAGAACAAATAGAACCCAACTTAAGGGTGACTACTAAGTGAATGCTGCTGGGGATTTATATCAACTCAAGTGTAGTCAAGAGATTCCTATAAAGAGTTTTTGACACGCCTAAAGATAAGATGCTGCTAGAAAAGGTACGCTAGGTGTTTACTAATCCACAAGTGAAAATATATTTAGTTTATATGTTTGCATGGACTGGGTGTGTAGGGACCACACGAGAAGGGGCTATGTCCTTGACCTACCTCAAATTTTACTAGACCAAGGGAGAATCGCACATCCATAAGATTCTCCAACCATGGGGAGGTTACTAGGAAAGGGGAACTCCAACTGATAGTAAATCGATAGTGTCAAAAATGACAAAGGACGTGATCCAAATATAGTGTCCACAGGGGAGGTGTTGCTAAGGGCATTATCCTGAGCCCTAGAAAAGAAAGCCTATTAGTGTGTAGTGGCTAACTCAAGGAGAAAGCATAATAGACTTACATCTGTCATGAGTGGTGTATCCTAAGGTGTGAGAACCAACCAACCTAACCCATCGATGAGTGGTGTATTCATCAAGATAGTGAGAACCAACCAACCTAAGGTGCTCATTAGTGTGAAATGATCAATTTAGAAAGAAAGCATGTAGGCTTACAACTTTTCAAGTGGAAATGATAATCGGGATAGTTTGTCATCGACAGGACAAATAATTTTTGACCTAGATTGACTACTAAGCAGGGAACCCCAAGGAAGAACTGGAGTCAGACATAAATCCTTTAGGATGGAAGGAACTACTAGGGAACTTATCCTAAATCTCAAATAAACTTGACCCAGTTAGTGCACTAAGGATAATCTAAGAAGAAAGCATACCAGGCTCACATCCTCTTATATAAGCCAACGAGATAGCTTACCCACTAAAGGCCTACTAAACTAACAAGGCGCTCGTTAGTGTGTAGGGGCCAAGTAAGGAAGTTTAACAAAGTAGACTTACATCCTCCAAAGCAAGAAAACCATTGGGGGACACACTAGTAGGGTAGCACGTCAGCCCGACCTAGAGCAACTTTTGAGTGAGTGTCTTTGGGGGCGTTATCTCAACTCAGAATAGCCCGAGATAATAGATATATTTTTATTTTATATGTTTGTGTGTAGTTTATGTTTGTGTTATATCGATGAAGGATAGGATTCCACTTAGGTTTCTTACACCTACCCTAAACATATCATGGTGGATTCACAAACAAGAATACTTTCAACATGTAAGAGATTGAATTCAAAATGGAATTTTCATTAATGATAATTATTTTTAAACATAATTTATAATATTTCTTTAAGTAGAGCCCCTTGATTGGAAGAATTGTGCGCTCTCCCTTATGATTAATAAGCTATTAAGATCCTCCGTAGTAGGCCTTCTCTGTGGCAAAAGGACCTTTCTAAGTGGGTTCAAACTTGTCTTCCATCGTACGACGGGAAACAATAGGTCTACTTAGAACTAAAACAAGCTCTCCTACTGGAAAAGCTCTAGGATGGACCAACTTTTTATGAGCTTGAATCATTTTAGCTTTGTAATACATGAGGTTTTGGCATGCTCACAGTGTCTCTCAAACCTTGAGCTTTACTAACCGCATTTAGCATTCTACTCTATTGTGATCTTGCTATTCACGTCTATTCTTAGTGATGAGAGCTGGACTTCTAATAGTAGAATGGCATCAGACACATACACTAAGGAGAAAGGAGTAGACTGAGTTGGAGTTTTATATGTGGTACGATAGGCCCACAAGGCTTCAACTAACTGCTCATGCCACGTCGCTTATTAATGTCTAGTGTCTTCTTCAGTATTTGGATGAGAGTTTGTTGAAGGCTTCTACTAAGCTATTTTCCCTAGTTAATGGTTATTGATATCGATTCACTTGAATGTAGTACCATTATTAAATATAATTCATCAAGGCATTCCAAACCTATATACGATATGTTTCCTAAAAAACTGGAGTACATGCTGAGCTATGACCTCTCTGAGTGGAATTGCCTTCGCCCATTTGGAAAAGTAATCAATAGTAGCTAAGATGAATTGATGACCCTTGAAGAAGGAGGATCAATCGGACCCACTATGTCGGTACCCCAACACTGGAATGGCCATGAGGCAAATGTAAGATGTAGAATGTTAGGCCATTAATGTAAGACCACACCATGTATTTGACATTGGTGGCATCGCCTAGACATATCCATGCAATCTTTGATCATCGATGGCTAGTAGTATCATAGTCTCTGGATCTTGGCTTTCATCTTGACCGTAATGGTTGGCTCCACATAATCCCGAGTGTCTCCATGATCTTATGGGCTTCATGCTTATATAAATAACGTAACCACGTATGATTGAAAGACTATAAGTGCCATATGCTTCATCGATGGAACTTCTCTGTAGTTTGCCATTATTTAGATAATCCATGAATGGTTTCCAATCTAACTCCTCATCCTTCTTAGCAAATGGCAACCTCCCCTTTAAGAGAGTACTTTTTGATGAGTTCAATATCAATAAGAGATAAGACTTGTATATTTTGGACTTTTATTGATACAAACTCATCCTATGGACATGCTAACTCCTTGGCAAGCTTGGCTAAGGCATACACACTATTATGTTCTCTCCTCGAGGAATCTTATAAATGGTAACATCTGGTATTTGGGCCAACAACTCCATGGTGTGCTTGTGGTATATGGAGGTTGGGATTTATTACCTTATAAGACCCGATTTGGTTGATAACTAAGAATCAAGATGTTAATGTTCTGAATGCTTAGAGTAATGGCTAAATTTAGACTGAAAATCAGAGCCTCATATTCAACATCATTGTTGGTGCAAGGATTAGATAGATGATATGATAAACTTATCACACAGCGATCCAGTGTTAAGAGAACTATTCCTACCCCTGCCTTTTCTGGAATAGTAGATTGTGATTCTTCTCCTCTTTGAGAGGAAGTCACACCATCAAAGTGCATCTCCCAGTGGTGAATGCTAAGTAGAGAGAGTGTGACTATGAAATCCGCTAATGCTTGTCCTTTCACCACATGGAAGGGTATGATGGTAATGTCAAACTATGAGAAGATCATGGACCATCGTGCCAACCGCCTAGATAGTGCCAACCGTGTCATGAGATATTGTAATAGATTGATCCTAGAGATTAAGTTCATCTTATGAGAAAGCATATAGTGCTTTAGCTTTTGGGATGCAGAGATTAAAGCTAAGTAATGCTTCTTAATGGGTGGATAATTAGCCAAAGCAAGGATTAGACGATGGCTGAGGTAGTAGAGTGCATTTTCCATCCCTTCGTCATTAGCTTGGTCCAACAAATCACCAAGGGAGTCATCTAACACAGTAGTGTAAAGCATGAGTCACTGCTTGATAGAATCGAAAATGGCATCATCAATTAATGCTTGATGTCAAGGCATGCCCACACTTATCATCCCACTTGAACTTGGCATCTTTTCAACAAGTTCCAAGAATGGCTGACATCATATTGATAGGTTGGATATAAAGCATCTTAGATATGTCAACCATCCTTGGAATGATCTGAGTTGAGTTAAACTTTTAAGGGGTGGCATTTTTAATATCGCCTTGATCTTCTCTGGATCAATTTTGATTCCCTGGTGTCGAACAATGACCCCAAGGAATGTTCTTGAAGCTACTCCAAATGCACACTTCAGGGGGTTCATTTTGAGGTTAAATTGTCTTAACTGTTCAAAAACTACTCTCAAGTCAAAGAGAAGATCTTCTTTTTCTCTACTTTTGACCACAAGGTTATCAACATAGCACTTGACTTGATGATGAATGAGTTCATTGAAGATTTGCGTCATAGCCTGCTGGTATGTAGCAACGACATTTTTAAGGCTGAAAGGCATGACCTTATAGCAATAGATTCTGATTGAGGTTTAAAAGTAGTGTTTCTTTCATCTTTAGTAGCAATCTTTATTTGGTCATATCCAGAAGAGCCATCCATTAAAGAGAAGACTACATGAGATGAGGCAATGTCCACCATCAGCTCCGGAATTAGTAGTAGAAATTCATCTTTTGGACATGCCTTATTTAAATCCCTAAAATCGACGCATATATGAATTTGACCATTATTTTTCTTAACTGGGATGATGCTAGCTAACCAGGTAGTGTATTTTTCTTCTCGGATGAAGCAAGCATTGATCAGTTTCTTGACTTCATAAATATCATATTGCTCTATGTCCAATCGCATGTGTCTAGGCGCTTACTTGATAGGGTTGGCAGTAAGCTTTATTCCTAGTTTATGGACCACGCCAGGAGCCAATCCAAGCATCTCTTCATAACTCCATGCAAATCAGCCCTTAAACTCAGTTAATAGTCTAACTAAGTCATTGGTTTAAATTTCATTCAATAAAGAACTGATGTATGTAGCGTGGATCTTCTTCAATTCCTAAGTTGATTTCCTCGAGCTCGTCGATGGTTTACTTGATCTCTTCTTCGAACTCTAGCAGCGCATCTTTGACTTCTAAATCATTTGGATCATCTAAAGTTTCTAAGCACAACTTTTCATATGAGTTAATGTGATTTGAAAAGAACCTGTAAGATTCCAAATGATTGGTGATGACTAAGCAGTAATCATCATCATTAACTGGACCCACTATATCGAATCCTAGTCCCGATCTTGATTGAGAGCTTTTGCATTTGTTCTTACATATTCTTTCAAAGTAGTCTAACCTGTGCTTTGACCAAGTATGTGGGATTAACCCTTTCTTTGCTAAATTATGAACACAAGGCAAGTACCAATCAAAAGATAATTCTATTAAATCTTTATAAGAATCATTCTCAAGTTCTATATCAACTTTAAGACTTGAGAATGATTCTTCTAGAAAGAACCTCTAAGTCTTCACACTTTGGATGACTTAGGGGCTTCATTAACTACCAAACCCTCAACTTTTGAGAGGAAAGTAGAGCTAAGTTTCCCAATTGATGCCTAACTATTTCACATATAGACTTGAATACACTTATGTTTTGCTTTTGAGCCTGGTCTTCATCTTCATCGCTCAAGTGTCACCTCCAAGGAATCCATCGAGAAGAGTTGGTGCTAACCATATAAGACTCATCATATGAACTAGATTCTAAGTCTTATACAAGTCTACTCTAGTCATATATCTTTTATTGGGTAGCCAATAATGAGAATTTTCACCCCTAGGACTGCCTCTTAACTGGACTCTTCCTCTTCCTACCCATATGTTCGATTGGAGTAACGAACTATGGATGAAATCTAATGTCAAGCTCTACTTCCTCCTCTAAGTCTATTTCTGCTCCCTTTTACTTTTTTTCATTTTCTCTTTTCTTTTCCTTTCTTTTTTCTCTTTATTTTCTTTTTTTTTCCTTTCTTTTTTATTTTTAAACTATGGCCAAGTTCGAGAATAGACTTGTCGATTTTGAGGGTAGTAGTGTGATCCTCGATATATGCCAACCTCGTGAATTGTAAATTGCTTAATATCTCCTTTGACACAGAAGATGATCCCACCTCTCTCAAACTTCATACACTGATGTATAGAGTATGGAACTATGTTGTTCTCATGTATCCATATTTTCCCAAGCAAAGAGTTGAAAGATGTATCCAAGTCTATAATGTGAAACTTGGCTTTGGTCTTCCAATCATCTATGTCCAAGGGCAACACTATGGATCCTAAGGCCTGTTGTGCTCACTTTTGGAGTGCAGATTCAATCTTCCCATCTTGGACTTAAGAGTATTTTAGACACTAAGAGTTCGCTAGTCATAAGACACTTCTAACAATCAGGTAACACTTAACCTAAGCCTAAAGATTTAAAGGGTTAACCATAGAATTAGGTTATGCCTTAAGGATTAGGATAAACCAACTACCCTACAACCCAAATCCAATCCATGTTCACCTTCTCAAACCAAACCTCAAGTTCAATTCAAACATCAAATTCAAATCCAAATCCAAACCCAAATTCCAAAACCAAATGATTGAAGCCCATAATCAAATCCAAACTTGAAACCCTTCCTAAGTCATATGACCTATTTCATGGACTTAGCCAAATCTTAATCCAAATCAATCCAAAATCAATTGATTTTCTCATAATCAATTTATATCTTCAATCATCTTCCTAAATATAAGTCAAATCTATATTTAAAAGATCAAAACTAAATCAAACTAAATCAAAACCCTTCTTAAGCCATATGGCCTATCCCGTGAACTTAGCCAAATCTTAATCCAAATCAATTCAAATTCAATTGATTTTCTCATAAATCAATCATAATTTTAATCATCTTCACAAATTTAAATGAAATATACATTTAAATCATCAAACTAAATCAAAATCCAAATCTAAGCCACATGACCCAACTCGATGGACTTAGCCAAATTCATTTTTCCAAAACCCAAATTCACTTTATTTTCTCATGAATCAATCATACAGTCAATCATATTCACAAATATAAATGAAATCTATAATCATCAAGTCAAACCAAAATCAACCCAAGTCAAACCCAACTTAACCCTTTTGACTTCAAATGTATAAATGAACCAAAACCCATTTGAACACAAGCCAATTGCAATTGATTTTATATATCAATCCCAAATCCATATATAAACTCAACTTAATCAATCTCAAGCCAAAATAAAGCCAACTAAACCCAATTGGTCCACTTGACCCAAAGTGGCCAATTTGACCTATTTAAGCTGAGTTTTAATCATACCCAAATTGGATTGAACCAAGCCCATCAACACCTCCCATCGTGATTGTTGATCACCTTAGGTTGATCAATTGTCATAAATTGGGTCAAACCAAGTGAACTTAGTCATTTGACCAAGTCAACCCCTTAACCCATATGAACACAAACTAGCCAAATTGCAACCTAAGCCAAATCCCTTGAAACCTATGATTCATACCTAATCAAAATTAATATTTGAATATGACTTGACCTTCAATTGAGTCAAACTAAACCCAATTGGCCCTTAAGTTGACCCAAATTGAAAAACCAAATTAAGTCAAATCAAAATATAAACTAAATGGATTGCAACCAATGGCTCAAGTTCATTCCAAATTAATTGTTGAACTTGATCAAAGCTGATTGAAATTCCCAACCCTAATTGACTTTACAATTTGACCTAAAGGTTCAAGTTGGCCTAAATCAAAACCAAATCCAAATTAATTGAAACTAAACCTAAAATCATCTTTAATTGATCAACTAAACCCAAACAAACACCCAACCCAAGCCAAGTTGGCCAATTTGGTCAAATTGTTCAACTAAACCCATTTGACCCAAATGAATTTAAATGAGCCAAAATCAAATCTAAGCCAAACTAAACTAAACCAATTGAACCAAAACATCCCAAATGATCATATGAACTTGACTCAACCCTTGGTTTGACCCAATTTGACCAATTGGTCAACTTGACCCAACCTAACCCAATTTGACCTAAGTGAGTCAAATTGAGCCAAACCTAACCAAATCAACTCCAATTGACTTGGAATTTAGGCTAACCCACTTTTGGGTCATTTCAAATCTACCCAAATCAAATCTAATGCCAAATGATCATTCTACCCTTGGTTCAAGGGCATCACATGAGATAAATCACCTATGTAAGTGGTCATTTCCATTCCTTGGCCACTTGGTAATCTCCCAATGGTCCACCTAGGCACCGAGGATACTACCCAACCTGACCCAAGGGGTGGTTGGGTCAGCCATGAGCCATGGGAGGTGAAATCACCTCACCCTCCCCATTGGAGCATTTGAAACCAATAGGACACCCATGATTCCTCCTTGGAAGCTACCTCCACACCTTCAACCAACCAAACCGAGCCAACTCACCTCCTCCCTTCCACCCACGACTCCCTAAGATGGTCGGAAGTCCGCTAAAAGTCAAACCCGATCCCACCATCTTATCAAGATGAAGGGGGGTACACACCCCCTCATTTCCACTCAAACACACTCATAAAATCATTCCTCAGAGTTTTAGATACCCAAGATGAGCCGCGAAAGCAAATCTATAAGCGCCTAAGCTCATTTCTCAATCGAAAAATATCATTCTCGTCTGTCCCGAAACATGACACCGCCCATTTCTAACCTAACTTCCTCATTTCTCCATCAAACTGAAATTAACTTTGCACACACCTTCTTTAGGCCTCATTGAGCAAGAACAAATCATCTCCGAAGATTCTCAAGCACCAGAGGTGGGACTTCAATTAAAGCTGAGCTCCAAATCATCAATTCCTAGCCTTCCAAGTGAACATCAAGAAATTGATCCAATTGCTGCTAAACGGGTCTTCATCTCCACTAGATGAAGCTTCCTCAATCATTCGAGCCATCGATCTTGAGCTCTAGTGAGGTATGTTTCAAAAATTGATCCTTAGCCAAAAATGGTTTGGAGATTTTTGAATAAAACTTGCATCTCGTGTGATTTTGATCGTTGGATACCCTTCAATCAATGCTATGAAGGTGGGATCCTTGAGTTGATCCAGCTCGTAAGCTCGATCAAGTGAGCAATGGAAGATGGACTCCATTATCCTCCCATGACATTAGCAAACCATCTTCGCATGAATAAATGGATGGTGATTATGTTTGGTGATCGACCGATTTAATCTTATTAAGCCGTGGATTAATCATAACCGTCCGATCTAGATCGATGGATGAGAAACTCACCACCACCACATAGGCACTGAGTTGGATAAGTTTTAAGTAGCCAATCCCACAACACCATGTGGAAAGCATGTCGCGTCAGCGCGCCACATGACACCAATAGGATTTGGCTTTAAATAGGCTTAATTAATCATTTTTAATGGCTTAAACTTCTAAAAATCATAAACAATCACAGAGAAATTTAAAATACAAATAAATACTCATTTCAAAGCTATTTTAGAGGAGAATTAATTAAAAATGATATTAACTAATTTTGAATGGTAATTGACATTTAATTATAAAATTAAGTAGCTTAATTACTTTTTAATTACTTGAGAAATTAATCCCAAATTTTGTGTGTTAATTTAATGGGATGACCTCTACCTCCCATGATTTTCTTGGGATTTATTGCTCACTTAATTAGGAAAATTGACTAATTAAACCTTAATTACTCTTCTATGTTAATTAATGGCTTATTAACCCATGACAATAACAAATTAGTTAATTAAATTTATTAATCATTATTCAACAAGTAAGTGAACTAAGGAATAGTTGGGACCCCTTTCCTAAGTTCATTTCACCCTTTTCTAAAATGAAAGTAATTAAGATTTAACTAATTAATTAAATCACTTACTCAAATTGAAATCATAATTAGATCACCTTAATAATTAGATGGGGTAGATTTTTTGTGTTTAATAACCTAAATGAGTATAATAAAATTATGGTTAGTCCACATGTGTGGGAAAACCATAAGAGTAATTAATTAAGTCCTATAATCCAATAAACTATTAACCATGAGCCAATTGCATTAGGCCCCTTTTATTTCCTAGGATCATTGCAAGTTTATTTTCCATCCATATCATGTTAGCTCATAATTATTTAGTTAATTATTTTAAAGTGACACGGGTAAAGATAATTAATTCATCTAATTAAGGGTTTAACTTAATCAACCCATAAAATTAACTTAATTACATATTCTTAAATTAAATCAAATCACTAATCGGGAAAGGGTTTAAAACAACAAGTAATGATTTTTATTTTCCTCTTTAAATCAAATCAAATCCAAAACATAATTAAAAAAGATGCTTTGCTTTGCTTTAAATAATCTTATTTGATTTCATTATCCTTAAAAACTAGGTTGAATGAATCACATGCTTATATTTGATTGTCCTAATCATGTTAAATTTGGTATTTCATTTGAATTCATGCATCCATCTTTTCAAATTCAAGTAAAATAAAAATGATTTCCTTTATGTAAGTTTGCATGTGTTGATTTAATTTAATATATGGGTGGCTATTATGACTATTAAATTGAAATGTATTTTTTCAAAGCTTATAAATAAATAATAATGTGTTTTGATGCTAGTTATAAATAAATAAGAAATGCATGTGCTTATAGCTTAAGTGTATGAATGTTGAGCTCTCTTTCCTCTATTCATGTGTTGATTTATAAAAGATTGAATGGTAATGGGTATATAGTCTGGACATCCCAAGAACACAAGGCTTTAGCTAGCCCCAAGGAGATCATTTGATTACCCACTTCACTAGTTAGTTACTTTGTTGATGAAATCGAAAAGAAGGAAGGTTGAATCTAAATTTGTTCATTGTTAAAAAAAACCAAAACCTTAAACCCTAAACTAAAACCTGAACCCTAAACCTAAACACTAAACCCTAAACCCTAAACCCTAAAAACCTAAACCTAAACTAAATAAAACTTAAAAATAAAATAAATAAAAAAACTTAAACCTAAATAAATAAAATAAAATAAAAACCTAAACTAAAACCTAAACCTACACCTAAACTTGATCCTAAAAATAAAATAAAATAAAAATAAAAATAAACTAAAATAAAATAAACCTAAATAAAATAAAAAATAAATGTAAAATAAAAACAAAATAAACCTATAATAAAATAAAATAAAAACTAAATAAAAACCTAAACCTAAAAAATAAAAAATAAAACCTAAGAATAAATAAAAATAAAACCTAAACTCAAAACTAAAAAAAATCTAACCCTAAAATAAAAAAAATAAACATAAACATAAACCTAAACTAAAATAAAATAAACCTAAACCCTAAACTAATTAAAATAAAATAAACTAAAAATAAACCTATACCTAAACTAAAAAATAAAAAACCTAACAAAAAACCTAAAACCTAAACCTAAAAAAATAAATTAAAAATCTAAACCTAAACCTAAAAATAGAAAATAAAACCTAAACCTAAAAAATAAAATAAAAATAAAACTAAACTAAAAAATAAACATAAACCTAAACCTAAACCTTAAAAAATAAATTAAAATAAAAAACCTAAACTAAAATAAATAAACTAAACTAAATAAAAATAAAGATAAACATAAATAAAAAATAAAATAAACTAAAATAAATAATAAATAAACTAAATAAACTTAAACCTGTCGGTTTACTTACTTTATATTAAAAAACACTAAACTTTAAATCCTAATACCTAAACCCTAAATCCTAAACCCCAAACACTAAACACTGGACACTAAAACTAACACTAAACCCAAAACACTAAACCGACAAACTTAAACCTACAACCCTAAACCCTAAACACTAAAAAACTCTAAGCCCTAAGCCCTAAATGATAAACCCTAAACCCTAAACCCTAAATCATGAACCCTAAACTAACCCTAAACCCTAAACCCTACACCCTAAACCCTAAATCCCTAAACTCTAAAGCCTAAATAACCTAAACCCTAAATCTAAAAAACCTTAAAGCCTAAATCCTAAACCCTAAACCCTAAAACCTAAACTAACCCAAAACCTGAAGCTAACCCTAAACCCTAAACCCGAAACCCTAAAAACCCTAAACCCTATAGCCTAAACCTTAAAGCCTAAACCTTAAACCGTAACCCTAAACCCTAAACCCTAAAACCCTATACCTTAAAGCCTAAACCCTAAACCCTAAACCCTAAAAACTAAAAAACCTAAACTAAACTAAATATAACCTAAAAATAAATAAATAAATAAAACCTAAACATAAATAAAATAAAATAAAAACCTAAACTTAAAATAAAATAAACTAATAAAAATAAACTAAAATTAAATAAATAAAAACCTAAACTAAACTAAAAAAAAACCCAAGAATAAAATACCTAAAATAAAATATATTTAAACATAAATTAAATACATAAAAACATAAACTTAAAAAATAACTTTAAAGTAAAACCTAAAAAATAAATAGAAAGTTAAGCCTAATCCCTAAAAAAAACCTTAACCTAAAATAAAAATAAAATAAACAAAATAAAATAAAACTAAATCTAAACTTAAATAAGTAAAACCTAAACTGAAACCTAAAGCTAAACCTAAATAAAATAAACTAAAAAAACCCTAAACTTAAACTAAAAAAATAAAACCTGAAAATAAACCTAAAATAAAAACCTAAAACCTAATCCTAAAAAAATAAAATAAAAACTTAAACCTAAACCAAAAAGTAAAAAATAAAACCTAAGCATAAAAAATAAAATAAACATAAAACTAACTAAAAAATGAACCAAAACCTAAAAAATAAACTAAAATAAGAAACCTATACTAAAATAAAAAACATAGAATAAATAAACTAAACTAAATAAAAAATAAAAAAACCTAAATAAAAATAAAAAATAAAATAAACTAAAAAATAAAAAATAAATTAAATATACTATATAAACCTCAACCTTCTAGTTTAATTAATTTTAAAATAAAGCCATAAGCCATAAATCCTAAACCTTAAAACCTAAACCCTAAACCAACAACCCTAAACTGTAAACCCTAAAAAACCATCAACCCTAAACCCTAAACAATAACCCTAAACCCTGAAACCTAAACACTAAATCCTAACCCTAAACTCTAAACCGTAAACCCTAAACCTAAATCTAAAGTAACTAAATAAAATAAAAAATAAACCTAAACCCTAAGAATGGGAAGAACCTTGATAGCAGGAATATCAACGTCAATAAGGCTAAATCTAGATCTAGTAGTAGAGGTAAAGGAGGAGGCAAGTATCATAGTGGTAGGGAATCTGAGGTGTGGATATGGAGTGTGGTCAAAATAGTGGTATGAGCAGAGGAGGATGAGGTTAGCCGTGGTGGTAGCGGATGGAGAGTTCGGGGATATAATGGTGGATCCTACTACTCAAGAAGCTGGGGTGGTTCTGGTGGGAATTGGATAAACTGAAGAACAACTGATCCGATCTACTGCTTATGGAACTGTCTTTATAAGAGTTATAGTTCTCTAAGTTTTGATTTGATTCTATGCGTCATTTTTTATCTATGTCATCACTTGTGTTTTAGAAAACTTGATGCTACTTGGTTAATGAAATTGGAAAGAAGAAGTGATGAATCAATTTATTCTCTAAAAACAAAACCATAAACCAAAACCCCTAAACTAAAACCTGAATCATAAACCTAAAATTTAAACCCTAAACCCTAAAAACCCCAAACCCTAAAGTTTAAAATTTTAAACCCAAAAACCTAAAACCTAAACCCTAAACCTTAAACCCAAAAAAATCTAAACCCGAAACCCAAAACCCTAAACCATAAATCATAAACCATAAAAAGCTAAAAACCTAAACCTAAACTAAACAAAAATGAAAAACAAAATAAATAAAACCTAAACTAAAATAATAATAATAATAAAAGCATTAACTAAAATATAAACCTAAACCTAAACCTAAAAAGAAAATAAAATAAAAAATAAAAACTAAACTAAGAAAAAATAAATAAAAATCTAAACTAAACTTAAAAATAAAAAACCTAAATAAAGTATAAACTAAACCTAAAAGAAAAAATAAATAAAAACTAAATAAAAACTTAAACCCCAAATTAAAAAAAACCAAAGCCTAAAATAAAAATACAATAAACCTAAACCTACATTAAAATAAACTAAACTAAAATAAATAAAATCTAAACCTAAACATAAACCTAAACCTAAACTAAATGAAATAAAATTAACTAAAAATAAACTTAAACCTAAACTAGAAAATAAAACTTAAAAATAAACCTAAAATAAGAAACCTAAACCTAAACCTACAAAAATAAAATAAAAACCTAAACCTAAACCTAAAAATAAAAAATAAAACTTAAACCTAAAAAATAAAATTAAAATAGAACTCAACTAAAGAATAAACTTAAACTTAATCCTAAACCTAAATAATAAACTAAAATAAAAAACCTAAACTAAAATAAATAAACCTAAAATAAATAAACTAAACTAAGTAAAAATAAAAAATATACCTAAATAAAAATAAAAAATAAAAAATAAAGTAAACTAAAATAAATTAAAAATCAACTAAATATACTAAACAAACCTAAACCTACTAGTTTACTTAATTTATTAAAAAAAACCTAAAACCCTAAATCCTAAAAATTAAACCCTAAACTATAAACCCTAAACCCTAACCTAAACGCCAAACCCTAAACCCTACACCCTAAAAAACATAAACCCTAAACCTTAAACCGTAAACTTAATCCCTAAACCTTAAACCTAAACCCAAAACCCAAAACACAAAACCCCAAACCATAAACCTAAACCTGAAATACCTAAATAAATTAAAAGTAAACCTAAACCCTAAAACCTAATAAATCTGAACCTAAAACTAAACCCTAAGAATGGGCAGAACCTTGATGACAGGAACATCACTGTCAACCAGGCTCAATCTAGATTTTGTGGTGGAGGCAAAAGCGAAGACAGCTGTTGTCATAGTGGTTGTGGGGGAGCTGGAGGTGCTGATGGATATGAAGGTGGTGGTCGGAACAGTGGTGGTTATGGATGTGGGAGGATCGATGGAGGTTACAACCGTGATGGCAGCATAGGGAGAGAGCAAGGATATGATGGTGGATCTCGCTACTCAAGAAGCCGGGGTGGTTTTAATGGAAACTGGAGAAATTGAAGAACGACCAAACTGATTTGCTGCTTATGGAACTATGTATTTATAGTAGAGATGGTTCTAGTTATCTAGGGTTTTTGATTTGCTCTATGCATGCTCACTTTTTATCTATGTCGTCACTTGTGTCTTTGAAAACCTGGTGTGTTACTTGGTTGATAAAATCAAAATGAAGAAATGTTCAATCTAACTTTGTTCCTTGTCAAAAAAAAAACCAAAAACCCTAAACCTTAAACTAAAACCTGTACCCAAAACCTAAACCCTAAACCCTAAACCCTAAATCTTAAAAAACTTAAACTTAAACCCTAAACCCTAAACACTAAACCCTAAAATCTAAATCCTAAACCTAAAAACCTAAAACCTAAACCCTAAGCCCTAAACCACAAACCTTAAGCCCCAAAACCCAAAACCCTAAACCCTAAACTAACCCTAAACCGTGAACCCAAAATCCTAAACCCTAAAAAGCCAAACCTAAACCTAAACTAAATAAAACCTAAAAATAAAATAAATAAAAAGCTGAACCAAAATAAATAAAATAAAATAAAATAAAAACATAAACTAAAACCTAAATTTAAACCTAAACCAAAAAAATAAATAAAATAAAAAATAATAACTAAACTAAAATAAAATAAATAAAAACCTAAACTAAACTCAAAAATAAAAAAACCTAAATAAAATAAAAACTAAACCTAAAATAAAAATAAATAAACCTAAAATAAAACTAAATAAAAACCTAAACCAAAAAAAAAGTAAAAAATAAAACCTTGAAATAAATAAAAAAAACTTAAACACCTAAAAAAAACCTAAACCTGAAATAAAAATGAAATAAACCAAAACCTAAACTAAAATAAGCTAAACTAAACTAAATAAAACTTAAACTTAAACCTAAAATAAACTAAACCTAAACCTAAACCTAAACTAGATAACATAAAATAAACTAAAAATAACCCTAAACCTAAAAAAAAAACCTAAAAATAAACCTAAAATAAAAACCTAAAATTGAAACCTAAAAAAATAAAATAAGAACCTAAACCTAAAAATAAAGAATAAAACCTAAACCTAAAAAAAAAATGAAACTCAACTAAAAATAAATTTAAACCTAAAAAATAAACTAAAAAAATCTAAACTAAAATAAATAAACTAAACTAAATAAAAATAAAAAATAAACATAAATAAAAATAATAAAAAATAAAAAATAAATAAAAAATAAACTAAACAAACCCAAACCTATCGCTTAACTTAATGTTTTAAAAAAATCCCTAAACCCTAAATCCTAAACCCTAAACCCTAAACTTACAACACTAAACCTACAACCCTAAACCTTAAACCCTAAAACATAAACCCTAAAAAACCCTAAACCCTAAACCTTAAACACTAGACCCTAAACCATAAACTCTAAACCCTAAACCCTAAACACAAAACCCTAACCTTAAACCCTGAACCCTAAAAGCATAAACCCTAAAACTCTAATCCCTAAACCCCAAACCCTAACCCTAAATCTGAAACCCAAAACCTAAAGTAACAAAATAAATTTAAAAATAAACCTACACCTAGGAATGGGCAGAACCTTGATGGCAGGAACATCACCATCTACCATGTTCAGTCTAGATCTAGCAGTGGAGGTGAAGGCGAAGGCAGTAGCAATTGCAGTGGTGGTGGGGAATATGGAGGTGCTAGTGTATATGGAGGTAGTGGTGGGAGCAATGGTGGTTATGGAAGTGGGAGGAACGATGGAGCTTACAATCATGGTGGCCGTGGTGGGATAGATCGGTGATATGATGGTGGATCCCACTACTCAAGAGGTCGGGGTCATTCTGATGGGAATTGAAGAAATTGAATAACGACCGATTTGATCTGCTGGTTACAAAACTATGTCTTTACAGTAGAGACAATTATAGTTATCTAAGATTTTGGATTTGCTCTATGCATACTCATTTTTTATCTATGTCATCGCTTGTGTCTTAGAAATCTTGATGTGTTACTTGGTTGATGAAATCAAAAAGAAGAAATGTTGAATATAAATTTATTCTTTATTAATATAAACCAAAATCCAAAACCCTAAACTCTAAAATAAAAAAAATAAATAAATAAAACCTGAAACTAAACTCTAAACCTACAACCCTAAACTCTAAAACCCTAAAATCATAAAACCTAAACCCTAAACCCTAAAATCTAATCCCTAAACCTTAAACCCTAAACCCTAAAAACCCTAAACCCTAAAGCCTAAATTATAAACTCTAAACCCTAAACCCTAAACCCCAAATCCTAAAATCCTAAACCCTAAAACCCTAAAATGTTTAAACCCAAAACTCTAAACCCTAAACCATAAAAACCTAAAAACCTAAACCTAAACATAAACCTAAACCTAAACTAAAACCTAAAGCTAAAAAATAATCAAAACTAAACCTAAACTAAAATAAATAAACCTAAAATTTAAAAAAATACTAAAAAAAATAAAAATAAACCTAAATAAATAAATAAATAAATAAAAATTAAACTAAGTATGCTAAATAAACCTAAACATAAGAGTTTACTTGATTTTAAAAAACCCTAAACCCTAAATCCTAAACCCTAAACCTTAAACTCTAAATCCTAAAACCTAAACCTAACCCTAAACCCTTAACACTAAACCTACAACACTAAACCTATAACCCTAAACCATAGATCCCAAACCCAAAACTCAAAACCCTAAACCCTAAAAGCATAAACCCTAAAACCCTAAACCCTAAATCCTAAACCCTATAAAACCTAAATCCTAAACACTAAACCCTAAACCCTAAACCCTAATCTAACCTAAATTGAAACCCTAAATCTTAAACCCTAAAACCCTAAACCCTAAACCCTAAAACCTAAAACCTAAACCCTACAAACTATAAATGTAAACCTAAAAAATAAAATAAAAATAAAACTCAAGTAAAAATAAACATAACCATAAACCTAAACCTAAACCTAAAACATAAACTAAAATAAAAAACCTAAACTAAAATAAAAAACCTAAAATAAATAAACTAAACTAAATAAAAATAAAAAATAAACCTAATTGAAAATTAAAAATAAAATAAACTCAAATAAAATAAAAATAAACAAAATAAACCTAAACCTACAGGTTTACTTAATTTAAAAAAACCTAAGCCCTAAATCAAATCCTAAACCCTAAACCCTAAACCCTAAACCCTAAAATTAACCCTAAACTATAAACCCTAAACCTATAACCCTAAACCCTAAACCCAAAACCCTAAAACACTAAGCCCCAAACCCTAAACCCTAAACCTTAAACCCCTAAACCCTAAACCTAAAAAACCTTAACCCTAAACCTCAAACCTTAAACCCTAAATCCTAAAACCTTAAAACCTAAATCGTAAACCATAAACCCTAAAACCTACAACCCTAAACCCCAAATCATAAATCCTAAACCTTAAATCGTAAACCCTAAACTAACCATAAACCCTAAATTTACCATAAACCCTAAACTAACCCTAAACTTTAAATTAACCATAAATCCTAAACCCTAATAATGTGCAGAACCTTGACAACAGGAACATCACCGTCAACTAGGCTCAATCTAGATCTAACAGTGTAGAGGAAAGGTGGTTGTGATTATCATAGTGGTGGTGGGGGATCATGAGGTGTTAGTGGATATCGAGGAGGTGGTCAGAGCAATGGTGGTTATGGAGGCGGGAGGAGCAATGAAGGTTATAGTCGTGGTGGTGGTGGAGGGAGAGATTGGGGATATGATGTTGGATCCCGCTACTGAAGAGGTGGGGGTGGTTCTGATGGGAACTGGAGAAACTAAAGAATGGTCGATCTAATCTGCTACTTATGGAACTATATCTTTATTGTAGAGATGATTATACTTATCTAGGGTTTTTGATTTCCTATATGGGTGCTCATTTTTTATCTATGTTGTCGCTTATTTCTTAGAAACCTTAGTGTGCTACTTGGTGGATGAAACTGAACAAAAGAAATGTTGAATATGAATTTCTTCTCTTTTAAAAAAACCTTAAAGCCCTAAACCATAAACTAAAACTTAAACCCTAAATCTAAAACCTAAATGCATAAACCCTAAAGCCCTAAACCCTAAACCCTAAACCTGAAACCCTAAACTCTAAACAATATAAAGCCTAAAGCCTAAACACTAAACCCTAAACCCTAAACCCTATCCCTAAACCCAAAACCCTAAATCCCTAAACCCTAAAACCCTAAACCCTAAACACTAAACCCTAAAACCTTAACCCTACAAACCTAAAAACCTAAACCTAAAAAATAAAATAAAAATAAAACTCATGTAAAAATAAACATAACCATAAACCTAAACCTAAACTTAAAAAATAAACTAAAAAAATCCTAAACTAAATTTAAAAAACCTAATATAAATAAACTAAACTAAAAAAATAAAAAATAAACCTAATTGAAAATAAAAAATAAAATAAACTCAAATAATATAAAAATAAATGAAATAAACCTAAATCTACAGTTTACTTAATTTTAAAAAAACCCTAAACCCTAAATCATAAATCCTAAACCCTAAAACTAACCCTAAATAAACCCTAAACCTATAACTCTCAACCTACAACCCTAAACCATAAACCCTAAACCCTAAAACCCTAAAGCCTAAACCCTAAATCCTAAACCCTAAACCCTAAGCCCTAAACCCTAAACCCAAAAAACCTAAACCCTAAACCCTAAACCTTAAACCCTAAACCCTAAAACCTTAAAACTTAAATCGTAAACCCTAAACACTAAAACCTACAAACCTAAACCCTAAACCCCAAACCCCAAACCATAAATCCAAAACCCTAAATCGTAATCCCTGAACTAACCCTAAACCCTAAATTTACTATAACCTAAACTAACCCTAAATCCTAAATTAATCATAAATCTAAACCCTAATAATGTGCAGAACCTTGATGGCAGGAACATCACCGTCAACTAGGCTCAATCTAGATCTAGCAGTGTAGAGGAAGGCAGG
The DNA here is from genome assembly GCA_021442155.1 of Cymbidium sinense. Taxonomy (NCBI): domain Eukaryota; kingdom Viridiplantae; phylum Streptophyta; class Magnoliopsida; order Asparagales; family Orchidaceae; genus Cymbidium; species Cymbidium sinense. The sequence goes on along the minus strand of CM038220.1, from coordinate 43,969,051 downwards.
CTGTGATTATCATAGTGGTGGTGGGGGATCAGGAGGTATTAGTGGATATCGAGGAGGTGGTCGGAGCAATGGTGGTTATGGAGGCGGGAGGAGCAATGAAGGTTATAGCCGTGGTGGTGGTGGATGGAGAGATTGGGGATATGATGTGATCCGCCATCAAGAGGGGGGTGGTTCATGGGAACGAGAAACTAAAGAATGGCCATCGACCGGCCGCTTATGGAACTATGTCTTTATTGTAGAGATGATTCTACTTATGGGTTATTATTTCTATGGGTGCTCATTTGTCGCTTATGTCTTAGAAACCATAGGGTGCTACTTGGTGGATGAAATTGAACAAAAGAAATGTTAAATATGAATTTCTTCTCTATTAAAAAAAAACCTTAAACACTAAGCCCTAAACCCTGAACTAAAAATTAAACCCTAAATCTAAACCTAAACCTTAAACCCTAAACCCGAAACTCGAAACCCTAAATTCTAAACAATAAACTAATATTACAACCTAAAAAGCTACAAACCTAAACCTAAACTAAATAAAACTAATAAATAAATAAAAACTTAAATAAAAAATAAAATAAATAAATCAAATAAAAAAAAAAACATAAACTAAAACCTAAACCTAAACCTAAAAATAATAAAATAAAAAATAAAAACTAAACTAAAATAAAATAAAGAAAACTTAAATTAAATAAATAAATAACTTAAATATAAAAAATAAACCTAAAATAAAAATAAAATAAACCTAAAATATAATAAAATAAAAACCTAATCCTAAAAAATAAACTTAAAGTAAAACCTAAAAATAAATAAATAAAGCTTGAACCATAAACTAAACAAAATTAAACCTAAAATAAAAATAAAATAAACAAAATAAAATAAACCTAAACCTAAACTAAAATAAACTAAACTAAAATAAATAAAAATAAAACCTAAACCTAAAATAAACTAAACCTAAACTAAATAAAATAAAATAAACTAAAAATAAACCTAAACCTAAACTAAAAAAGTAAACCTAAAAATAAATCTAAAATAAAAACCCAAAACCTAAACATAAAAAAATGAAATAAAAAACTAAACTTAAACATACAATTTAAAAAATAAAACCTAAACCTAAAAAATAAAATAAAAATAAAACTCGTCCAAAAAATAAACCTTAACCTAAGAAATAAACTAAAATAAAAGACTTAAACTAAAATAGATAAACTAAACCAAAGAAAAAAAATAAACCTAAATAAAAATACAATAATAAAATAAACTCAAATAAATAAAAAATAAACTAAATAAACCTAAACCTACCAGTTTACTTAATTTTAAAAAAAGAAACCCTAAACCCAAACTGCTAACCCCTAAACCTTGAGCCCTAAACCCTATAACTAACCCTAAACCCTAAACCCTAAACCCTAAACCCTAAACACTAAATCCTAAGCCTTAAACCCTAAACCCTAAACCCTAAACCTGAACCCTAAACCCTAAAATCCTAACCCTTAAACCCTAAACCCTAAATCCTTAATCCTAAAACTTACAACCCTAAACCCTAAACCCCAAATCCTAAACCCTAAACCCTAAACTAACCCTAAGCCCTAAACTAACCTTAAACCCTACACCCTAAACTAACCCTAAACCCTAAGAATGGGCAGAACCTTAACGGTAGGAACATCGCCATCAACTAGGCTTAGTTTAGATCTTGTAGTGGAGAAAAGTCGAGTGGCACATCAAGGTGGGGATCTATACTAGTGGATATGGAGGTGGTGGTCATAGTAGTGGAAGTTATGGAGGCTGTAGGAGCGATGAAGGTTACAACTGTCGTGGTCATAGAGGAAGAGATCCGGGATATGATGTCGGATCCTGATACTTGAGAAGCAGGGGTGGTTATAACAGGAACTGGAGAAATTGAAGAACGGTCGATCGATCTGATACTTATCTATGGTTTTTGATTTGCTTTTTGGGTGCTCATTTTTGATCTATGTCGTTGCTTGTGTCTTAGAAAACTTGGGGTGCTACTTGGCTAATGAAATCAAAAAGAAGAAATGTTAAATCTGAATTTGTTTATTGTTAAAAAAATCTTAAACCCTAAACCCTAAAACACTAAACCCTAAACCCTAAACCATAAACCATAAACCCTAAAACATACAACCCTAAACCCTAAACCCTAGACCCCAAACCCAAACCCTAATCCCTAAACCCTAAACTAACTCTAGACCCTAAGAATTGGCAGAACCTTGACAGCAAGAACATCACCTTCACCTAGGCTCAATCTGGATCTAGCAATGGAGGTGAAGTTGGAGGTGGTGGTTATCACAATCGCGATCTAGAGGTGTCGAAAGGGTGGTTATGGAGGTGGGAGGAGCGATGAAGGTTATAGATGTGGTGGTGGCGGAGGGAGAGATCGAGGATATGATGGTAGATCTCCCTACTCGAGAGGTGGCGATGGTTTTGATGGGAACTAGAGAAATTGAAGAATGGTCAGTCTTATTTACTACTTATGAAACTGTGTTTTCACAATAGAGACAGTACTACTTATCTAGGGTACTTGACTTTCTCTATGGGTGGTCATTTTTTATCTATGTCATTACTAGTGTCTTAAAATACTTGGGGTGAAACTTGGTTGATGAAATCAAAAAGAAGAAATGTTGAATCTAAATTTATTCTATGTTAAAAAAAATTAAACTCTAAACCCTAAACTCTAAACCCTAAACTTATAACCTAAGCCTTAAACCCTAAACCATAAATCAAAACCATAAACCCTATACCCTAAAAACCCTAAACACTAAACACTAAACCCTAAACCCTAAACCTAATATCTTAAACCCTAAACCCTAAACCATAAACCCTAATCCCTAAACCCTAAACCCTCAACCCTAAAACCCTAAACCCTAAACCCTAAATGCTAAAACCATAAACCCTAAAACTTACAACCCTAAACCCTAAACCCCAAATCTTAAACCTTAAACCCTAAACTTAAGATAACCTTAATCACTAAACCTTATACCATAAACTAACCCTAAACCCTAAAACCTAACCCCTAACCCTAAACCCTAACCTAATCCTAACATAGTTATGGTAGCTGAAGAAAATTCAACAGACTTTCCCTTAACTATTAGAGATTTAAATACCTAAATCATATCATAATACCATATATTTAGTATAATGTAGCATCATATATTTGAGCATGTAGTGATGTGTTTTGGATGTTATAAGATATTTTGAAATGTTTTAGATATTATGGTGTTGTTATGTATAAAGTTATATTAATATA